>MQTX01000040.1:3619399-3680229 GCA_009735665.1 Angiostrongylus cantonensis
AGCTCTGGAGCTAAGTCGTTCATCATATTGATTTCCCGACCTAGATAGACATAACTGGAGCATGCGGAGATATTCGTTCCGTTGAGCGTGAATGGGGCGAATGAAACCAATCCGTTCTTCATGAACATCGTTTTCTTGAGATTTAGTCGAAGACCAATCTTTCCACACGATTTATCAAAGTCCGCAAGCATACGTTCCGCTTGGCTAATGTCTGGTGTTATAAGGACGATATCATCAGCAAAGCAAAGGTGATGTATCTGCCGACCATCGATTTTCACTCCCATATTATCCCATTCCAATGTTCGCATGGCTTTCTGGAGGGTGGCTGTAAATAATTTTGGCGAGATTGTTTCGCCTTGCCTAACTCCTCTTTTGACGTCAACGTTAGTATCGTTGTAGAATTATGAAATCCTTTAAGAATGAAGGACGAATTCCAATTTGGGACGCATCCCTCACGCATTGATCAACGAGGGAAGTTTTATCTTTTGCGCTTTACCCGCTCTGAGGATAACTGCGGTTTTTCTATTTCTCCATTTAATTTTATAGAGGTTTTTCATTGTTCTTTTTTGAGGAAGTACATTGTTAGTTTAATTGCCGTAATCACGACAGCTTTCCGATGACTTCAGGCGAATACTGTCCTAAAGGATGGCAAATTCAACGTAAGACCAATTATGATGCAACTACATGTGATATAATGGAAGGACGGAAATGTGAACCACCGTACCAATGCATCCACGCACAATGTGGCCTCAGTTTTTGTTGTGCGAATCAGGGAATGACATTTTTTTCAAATAATTTGATCTCAGCACTTTCGGCTTATATTTACCTTCAAATGGGAACCAACAGAAGACTATGTTTGTTGATGGTGTTAGTCAATCACTAATCGCAGCAGTTCATATTTTAGAAAGCATAAAGAGATGGAAAGTGAGGAAGGAAAACGATGAACAACCGTTGGAAGACGATGAGCCGGATGAGCTTTAACAATTACTATTGAGTGGGCGACAATGAAAATTAGTAAAGGCGAACTGCAATATATTACTTATTGTCATTTTAAAATAAATAGCTCTTTTATGTGCTCATATATTAAAACTGAATGCTCACCTACAGCTCTAAAGCCTACAAACTTTAATTTCTAGTTCTTGTTCTATTTTATCTACATAAGCCGTTTTTACGTGCGCGGGACTCGGCACTTCATGCGTCGCATTCGATTCCTCGCATCCATCATTCATGAAGGCCTTCGAATTCGAGACGATTTTCGCTGGATTTCTGAGATAGTTGAGTTAGAGCGTCCCCATTTGGACTGCGGAGAGTGAATTTTTTCCCACATAAGTCCAGTAACAATTCCTCCACTCCTTGAAGGTTTGAGAGATTTGGTGAGCCCGGGACGGGGTCGAACCGGCACCGTGTTAGTGATGATCGGCAGAAATACCATTGCGCCACCACCCCTAATGTCAGGCCTACAGCTCATCATAAGCGTTACTATTTCCAATACCGCTGTCTCAGTGATGTAGATCGTAGAAAAAACTGGGGATGGGTGCATAATATAAGAAATGAGCTGAATTTTACCCACGAATATAGCACGCATTTATCTGCTTTCTAATTCTTAATACATGCATGATGATGTGCAGCGGTTTCAGTGGGAATGACCCGCAATTAACTCTACTTTCTTTCCCACAATCGACTTTCTATTAACCTCAGCATTGATCCAAGTAATTCTTCGTATTCTTGTTGAGTAAACGCGAGGTGTTATTTTATTTTTTATTCACGAACAACCTGACGTTTCGGCTAGTTTCGCCTTCCTCAGAGTCTGGAAAGGTCAAATTGCCACCAATCTATTCGACCATTGAACACAGCTTTACACACTCACCGCTTCCTATGAGGCTTCCACTGAATATGTCACGTGAAGACCAACCGCACAGAGTTCATATGAATGTGCCCTCCAATCAAAATAACAAGCTTGTATACTGCCCAATATCACGCGTGATAATGAGGCATTCTTCCCTGCGGTTCATTTTCAGATTTCTGGAATTAATCCAGTACGCATGAGACTTTTGGGCGCTTGTGCTCTCGATTCCTGTGCGAGAATCGTGACACGTGCTTCAAAGTCCTCCCTGCTATGCCTCTGGGTCCTATGCGTGCCTAGTGGTATATTTGGTTTACGTTTTTTCAACTTTCAACAACGTCAACTTTTTTTTGCACGTCTTGCTTTGTGATCCGGTTTTTCTGCATCCTTTACCGGTAATTTTGTGGGTTTTTGTGACAACACTGGAAACACAGAGAAGACAGCGGAGTGGTGAATGATGCAGACCAAGAGGAAGCAGGACCTTGGCTTGACGCCCCCATCACTCACAAGTCCACATGGGGACGTCTTAACTCGGCTATTCTCAAGATTGAGCGGAGAATTATACCGACCAGCATAATACGACATTCGTAAGACGAAAACCTTAAGCAGTAGCCAAAACAACGCGCGAAATGTTTGAAGCGCTTTGCGGACGATAATGCAAGGAAAACTTATCGAGAGCAGAATTGCTGGGATCCTCACAGTAGATTTGATGATGGGTCATCTAAATAGATGCTAATCACTTCTAGCAAAGTAAGTAAGTCACATATGACAGGTATCGCTACTAATGCGCTAATAGCCTCTTTAAACTCTAAATCATCTCAGCTGATGTCGAAACTAATTGAGTAAAACAGAAAGGCATTAGAATCTGAAGATCCCTGCCAGCGAGATTCAAGTTCGTTTTTGCCCCATCAAAATGTTGACTTTCTGGAGCAGGCGATACATCTTTCCTTTCTAAGATCAACGTTCATGTTTCGAATGAGAAGGCAAATAAGAAATGGGATTCCAACTAGGTGGTTTTTTCCTAATGTACCCATTAGTTTTTGCAGGTGCCGATCTTGCGTTTGAAATCTTAAATGTTCAAATTTGGACGACAACATTCTGAGACTTCTTATTCCAAACAAATCTAGATATTTTACCGAATATCCTATTGAAACTGTATATACTTCTATTGTGATAGAGGAGGCTCCTCGGCTCTCAACTCCACTATTTTGTCAGTGTAGAAATTATCGTCCACCGTCGAAAAACGAGTTCCGTCTCAAGAATTTCAACAATTCTATACGTATAGGGTATGTAACCATTTCACGACGAGCTGCCATCACCACTCCGACTTCTACACGTCTGGCAAACTTGCATCTTTGCTGATAGCCGTGATAGATTAGCCTCATGTCTTGTACAGAAATTCGCGTGTAGCGTAGTGATCGAAGGCGCCCTGCAGCATACACGTGGAATCGACCATAGCCCACTACCCCCCCCTAAGCCCACCAAGCCATATCCACCTCTTCGGGGTCGGAAAATTAGTACCGGTCTTGTCTGGGAGGATAACAACACTGGCTCGATACATAGGCTGTCCTCCAAGAGTCATTGTGAAGGCCAAATATGCATACAATCACCTCCAACGTTGTTTAATAAGTCGAATGCGTGGCATGGCGCATCCCTCAGGGATCTCATCTGTCCTCTCATCTCATCAGGGAATCATCCTCATTTCGTATCAGCGCCAAGAGCTTCCTTTTTTATGTCTTGTACACAGAAACAATATAGTTTTATTCATGCAAAATTCCACCTATGAAACAAATTCGGGATTAACGGCGGATCTCATACCGATTACGACCTTCCGACTTCCTACAATTGTAGGTGTTCGAAACGTTTATTCTGAAAGATACGTCTAGGAAGTGACCTCTATAAGCACTTGCTGAAACCTTCGACGATTCTGCCATTACATTCCTCTTGGCAAAATATAAAATATGGTTGGGAAAACTTCGCTAGAACCTAATACTACACCAAATGGCCTTGCACTACTAGGAATCTATTAAGACCTGTTTACATCAATATAGACAAGACAAATGAAGATTTGCACACGTATGGAGACGACTTAAACAAAATTCCAACCGCATAACACATGCTACAAAATACGTTCACCGTCCCACACCAAGTGAACTGATTCTTTCCAAAAAGGAAAGTATGGCTTTACACAAATCCTCTCGCTAGTGGATTCGAAGCAACAGAATGTTGAGTAGGTAGTGTGAGCAAAAAAACGAGAGCTGCCGCAAACAGCGACACACCAGTCCAGAATCACATCCAGAATCACATCCTAATAACGAATAGGTTGATAACCATAATATGTAGAGGACAAAATAAACTTGAAACAAAATATGAATGAATGCCCAAATTTCAACATCCACCTCAAGTAGAACAGGCTTAAAATCGGAAAGAATGAAGAGAAAAGAACGAAAAAACTAAACAAAAAACGAAAAAAAATATGATTACAGTACCTGTGGCCAATCAGTAAGCAAATGGGAGCGGAACCATTAATTAAACGTTAACGTAGCACTTTTTATAACAACAGATTCGAATATGATAAGCGATGCAAAACACACCAGCGGATAGAAGACGAGAAAAGGGCAGTTCAAAGAAAATTTCAAAGTAACATCGTGTGAAATTTAAATCACGTTGAAAAACCTGTACGACCAAGTCTTATCACAAGTTTCTAAAGTTCGAAGCTAGTAGATACATTTAAATAACCGGCGAGGATTATTAAACTTGGCGGTACATGCACTCTCTTTGTTGATAGAACGCCCTTTCTTCTTGGTCTGACCAGACCGTCTCACTAGGCCAACAAAGGTTAGAATTGCAGTATGATCCAGAACCTGTAGCATCAACACCATCTGATCAGTGATGAAATAGAAAGGTATAAAGAAAATAAGACACTTACTCATTAAGGATGACTTCAACTCACGATCGTCATAACCAGAATCAAGCAATGACCGCTTTGGTGATGGTGAAATTGTTGAATAATAGGATGCAGTGGAAGGTAAACCACCAACACTAAGTTCAGTAGACGAGTAATGATCCATGTAGGAATCGCAAGGTGAGTATTTCTAAATTTACAAACGTAACCTTATAAAGTGGAAACAAATGTTTCGATAAAACTAAGTGGATAAAGCTCTCGGAGTTGATCAATTCCATGGGGGTTGTGTCCAGCATACGACTCCACTAACCATCGTTGGATTTGATTGAATGCATATCTGGTCTTCACAATGACTCGAGGTGGCCTACCGATGTATTGAGCCAATGGAGCTGTCCTCCTAGACAATCTGATACCCATTTGCAGACCCCGGAGGGATGGAAGGCTTGGAGAGCCACGGGCGTGGGGATCGAACCCCTGCATGTATTCCATGTCCCCTCCAACCACTGCGCCACACGTGTCCATAATGTTTCAATACCTCCAAAAAATATCTCTAAACCTACGAGGACAGCACGCCCAGCTGAAGGGCGTGACTGGGAAATCACTTGCTCGAACATACTGTTGAAATCCTCGTTCGAAAGATCAGCGAAGCCTATATCGTCGGCGCCAAAAGATAAATTAACGCCAGGTGTCGCAATATTGTCTGCAAACATTTGTTTGGTCATTCATGTCGTCTTAGTGAGCATCTTAACGAAAACTCACCACAAGGACGTCGAGAGTTATACGAGGCGCATATCATAATATCATCAATATTAGGTTCCTCAAAAGGTATATCTTCTGAAAAAAAGATACCGAATACTAAAACTAATCTGACTAAATGTTCAAAGTATTTACCAAAAGTTGGTGGAGTTTGACGTACGACTTGCAGCGAGTAGTCGGTACCCGTGGCTAAATTTCCGTTGGTGGAGGGCCTAGTAATGGCAGCAGGCAGAGAGGAGAGCAAACTTGAGGTGTCACCACATCCTCCAGTGGGAAGCACAAGAGACGACAATGCGAAATTATCTAAACAAGATATAGTAAGAGTAACGATACATGAGAGGGCCTTCTCCTGCTCGTTAAGGCTTACAACTAATTCTCAAATGTTGTGTTTAACTGAAAGTTAACTTAAGACAAAGACAAACTTTGAAGGACGCCTGAAAGACACCCTTCATTTCGGCCTGAAGCAACTACCTAATCAACTCAGCATAACATAACGTCTTTGAAGCTACACGTCAACCAAAGAAGTAAATCGAAACGATCCAAACAATTAAAACAAAACCAATTAAAAGTAGAACTATAAAGTATACCGACCTGGTGCACGAACGGTGGAAAGGCCTCGTGGGCGAGGGGAGGAGTGGTTGCGGCCCATGCATCTATCACTTCCTCCACCAAAGTTCGCCTGGGATGGCAAGGACGCATCGCGAAAGCCGCACTTGGAGTTTTTAGTAAATGATAGATCCGACGATTCTGAAGTTACGACATCAAAAATTATTCCGAATTTAGATTTCATAAATTCAAAAATTTATACCGCAAGAATGTGGGATCACGACTAAAAACGAACCTTCTCCTGCTGCGTCAACACACCCGCATCCTGTTGGAGAGCTTCCATCGGATGAGCCACCAGACGGTGTAGCCATGACGTGCGTCGTGGCCAAAGGGCTGACGCAAGTGGAACAATTTCCGTCTTGCTGAAAAAACGACGATTCGCATTTCACGCAAAAATGATGCAGTTTACCGCTTTTATAGAATGTAAAACACTTCGTCGTCCCAACGGTTTACCACCTCATCGTGGCTGGGAGATGTTCATGGATTTCAGGATGCGATCTACAGCGAGGAGATCCATCTCCGTGGCAGGGTGTACCAAGCTCAGGAGTACGGTGTATCCATCAGGAAGCCCAGCTAAGAGTAAACCACTACCAGGATCCGCCACAGTCCTTGTACAAAACTAGTCGCATGATGTCACATCTCCGTGTAATCCACAAAGGCGGCGACTGTCTGTGATGGTGACGACCTGGGACACACTTTGGCCAGGACGACCCCAGAATCCCAGGAAACAGTGGCTAAAACAACAAAACTCCGAAAAAGGGAAATTATGCTGCGGTCGCAGAATCAGTGAGGACGTCATCCAAGTAAGCAAGACACAGTCAATTTTGGATAGCGACAAAAACATGACAACCTTCGTAGAAAAACGAAAAAACTGTTAGAAACAGACAAACAAATTCGAATGGATCAATCGATCAAATGTATTAAATATCCTGTACCTGTCCAAAGTAGTGCTCCGCGCATTGCGACTGACCGCGAAAAAATGCTTGCGGATACGACTGGTTGCTCTTCTCACCTGATCCTGAAAAGATTCATGATGTTCGATGGTTACAATGTTGAAATTCTGAAAAGCTAAGGAATGACGTCATATAGCAAATTCAACAAAGACAAGCATAACAATCTCACATAACATTAATAGGAATAAAAAACCTTCCCAAAACCTGGGTACTTTAATAATTAAGAGTACGATCGATGCCCTGGAAAATGAACAGAGACGACACGGCTTACACTTAGGGAAAAGTGTGCACATAGAACGTTCGCGGTCTCCGCAAGTTCTATTTCGTTCCCTCAATGACTAAGGAAGAAATGCTTCCAAATCACTGATCACAGAAGTGGTGGAGAACGCGAACGGTATTCGCAAGAATAATGAAAAGGACGTTCGACAACTGCTAAGCACCTCATCTATTTCCATGTTCTCTGTCTCAGAATCAGTACAAGTACGCTCTCGTGAAACCGAACACCGTTGTTTCTTCAATGATGGCTGTGAGTCCATGGATAGATCGCTAGTAGCACGTTCACGACTCCTCCTCTTTCCTCTCAAAAGACATTGGCATTTGTGGCGCGTGGCTTCTTCAATGGCGCCATCATTGGCAACGTGTAAACTAGCGCCATGGACTGTAAACCGATGTTGAATCGCTTGCACTGTGTTAAAACATCTATAAGGGTTAACTAAAACCGATTTTGCCCTGAGAAACACAGATCATCGGAAGCAAGCCTAAACAAACAGTACCGCTAAGTGCTTGAAACTGGGAACACTCGCGTTGAGTACCTACATCTCCACTTGCTATTGACGCGTCCATCAAAACAAGTATCAATACTCTTGACGCGCTTCTCAGTGCAAAACAAGTCAACATCCTTAAGTGCTTAAGGTTCAATATGCTCTCTTAATATTGAACAGTTAGTTACCACAGTACCACACTGAAAAAGAATGAGGTTCAGAATGAAAATGTACGAGATATTTTTGGATTCACACAATTCCTATGAAATAAACGTTTAGCAGAAGCAGTTCTTATGCATGCTGAAGACCAAGGACTTCTACATTAGTTAGTATTTGTTTCAAAAGTGTGCAAAAAAAAAATGAAAAAGGAGTGTGGTCCAACCACAATGACACCGAGATATCTGCAAAACTCCGGACCGAAAATGTCTGCGGTGGAGAACGAATTTGATATTACCCTTTCTGGGGGCTAACGCGTTCACCACCACACCATGCGGGTCCCTTGTTTCGCCTGTCTCACAGCTAGTTTTTACCTACCAGTGCCATTAGTAATCACCCGCCAGAGGGATTGAACTTGGGAGCCCAAATCGGAAATGAACCCAGTAAAGCTGAGGTTGTAGTCGAAATCAGATTTTGAAAAAAGTCTTCACAGTGCGATTGATTGAAGCAAAAGCTTTTCTTCGAAGTGTCCACCTGGAAACAAGACTATCCGCTCGATCGTATGAAGTATGCAGGATTTTAACCACTGGCTTCGCCCAGCTTTGCTTGCTAATACTTCCTTATTCAATAAACAGCCTAACAAAAACAGATGCTGTAATAAACGTGGCCCACGGAAAACTATTCCCTACCCCGAGTACTTCGTAAAAAAAAGTCATATTGAACCAGTTCAGGAGTGCATGGACATCACTTGTAACGAAAAATTTGTAGTCCAGTCCTTAACGTTAGGCTTAAATTCTTTTTAAAAAAAAAAAGTAGAAAGGAAGATTTTAAAACATCTGCATGAGGTGCAGCAGCTGTAACGTTCAGTTGTTCTTCGGGACATCATCACGTTCTGCTCAATGAAGTTAAGTCAATCACTTCGATGGAAAAAGTAATTGAAAGGGAACGACTGGTAGACTCCAAAAGTCTAGCATTCATTTACTGTGATGGAGTAAGCAAGCTCATCTTACAGGAAAGATGTATAGAATTCAAAGGACTATGTTCAAACTAGTAGTGTAAGGGTTGAGTTCAAGTTGGAAAGAAATTCATTTCAAGGATTTACGTATTAAAATCGATAACCATTGTCGCCATCGCATCACTTATCGCGAAGTATAAGGTATTCGCATCTGTTCACTTCCATCAGCATATTTTCAACAATGACTACACGATTACATTTCCCAATGGGACCAGTAGTGCGTGTGAAACCAGTCAATCATGACATGTGGGACAAAATTGTACTGTGATGCTGAGATATTCGCAAAATTTGGAAACCAAGCCATATCGGAAAGCGATTACATTTTCCGGAGGCTCATATGTTACTCACAGCACCAATGAAGTCCATCCTTTGCCTTGCTTTCAGGCAATTTACTTATCTAACGCTGGCATAAGCAATCATCCGTCAACAGGATTGATCTGGAGAGCACAAATAAACATTGAACCCAGTTCGCGTGAGACCGTAGTCAAAGTCACAATGTTAACTTTTTATTTGCTGCCTATTACTATTTTTCATTGCAGGATGAGATGTAAAATGCAACCACTGTAATGTGGAGATTTTGGCAAAACTTAAACCCCATGCAAGATCGAGGGACGTCAGATAGAAAAACCGCCTGAGAAAAAGGCAAAACAAGGGCCTCAGTGGTACTGTGCGCAACACGTTAGCCCCCGGAAAGTGTAATGACGGTTCGACCTGGCCTGGATCCAAGTTTTGCAAATACCTCTCCATCACAGTGGTTGCATTTCACATCATACCCTGCCATGAAAATAACAACAGGCAGGAAACAGTTCCCAGGATCCACTTTCTATTAACCTTAGCATAAGAATACGAATACGTCGTTTTCTTGTTCAGCAATCGCGAGGTTGTTAAACAGCACACATTTACTTCCACAGAAAAACACAATACAATACAACAGTAGCTGACGTTTCGGCAGTATCGCCTTCTTCAGAGCCTGGAAGGGTATACTGATATACAATTTGTTTGGCCAAACGCTTCAATAACACTTAGAAAAACACGAAAACTCTATGGTAATTACATGGTCAACAGCTTGTCGAAAAACTCACCGCTTTTTTCGTGACTTCCAATGAGGAAAGTTAGAACAATTCATTTTAGTCGCATATGGTTGATGACTGCACCCCATTAGGCACGCATAGGAAATAAAAGTATAGCGGAGACGATTTTGAAGTCTATATATCCTTGCACAGGACACTAAAAAACAGCGCAAAAACTTGAGGCTTTTTGGATAAATGCCAAAAACCCCACAATGAATAGCAGTGAGGACTGTCCTGAGGTCACACGCGACCTGGCCTCGTGTCTTCGGATCAATTTATGTTGTGGGGTGGTGCAGTCATCAACCATACGCGACTGTAATCAGCTGTTCTAACTTTCCTCATTGGAAGCCAAGAAAAACGCGGTGAGTTTTTCGAGAATCTGTTGATCATGCAATTGTCATGGAGCTTTTGGTCTTTTTGTAAGTGTTATTGAAGCGTTTGTCCTAATAAATTGTATATCACTATGCGCTTCCAGGCTCTGAAGAAGGCGATACTGCCGAAACATCAGCTACTGTTGTATTGTATTTTTTTTTCTATGAAAGTAAATATATGCTGTATAACAGCATCGCGATTGGTGAACAAGAAAACGACGCATTAATAGGCAGGAGATGAAAGGTTAATTAAATTGTACTATTTCAACCAAATGACAATTTTCACCCAGAACAATGCAAAATCTTCCATGGTGTACCTAATGATTTAGAATAATAAGGCAAATTTAGGGACAGAAATACACGTAAATAAAAGTGCTGAACACAATGAAATGTCTTCGATAGGTTTGGCGTAGCTGAAGAATGAAAGCATGGATAATGAAGAAACAAAACTTATAAACGTGAAAAATTCTGGACATCACAAGACAGAAACATGTGATAACAAGCGTAATATCAAGGAATGAAGCCTAAACTATGCAGAACTAATCATTAAGAAGCTGCGAAAAATAAGAACAACATCGCAACGAACACCTATAAGATGAAAATAATACAAAAAAAAAAATGAGTGACACAAACGGAAAACCTAGAAAACATACCGTCTATAGACGTATCATTTACTGTTCCACTATCTGTGAATGACAATAAACGTGTCATCATACTGAAGTCCTCACGTCCAGTAAGTGGTTGCATCTGGAAGTCCATAGTCCCAGTAGCATCGACATGAGGCTGACGACCAGCGTAATCTAAAGGACCACATATATACTCAACTCTAGAGCAAATGGATTTAGTTGAAGCTTAAGTAAGTTGTGAAGTAGTTAGTTAAAGTTGCATAAAGATCATCGTTCAATTCCAACAGTTTACTGCTCCAACGCGGCTGAGAGGTGTTCCTGTCTGCCGAGCTGCGATGTGCAGCAGGGGATTCATCCTTTAGCACAGTCTCCCAAGCTGAGGAGATCGGCGTTTCCATTAGGAAGCACAGGTAACAGTGAGCCAATAGCAGGATGCACCACCGTTCTGATATCAAACCAGTCGTATGGTGGCAGTTTTCCCACTGATCCACAAGGGCGGCGCCTACCTGCGGTGGTGACGACCAAGAGCAGACTTTGGCTAGCTGACCTTGAGTCTCCAGGAACAACAGTACCTAGACTGGCAAAACTCCGAAAAAATGGAGACTAAACTGGGGCCCGTACAACCAGTGAATAAGGCCATCCAAGTATTCAAGTAAAGATCATGAACAAAACCATGTTCCAATCTATGAATTTCGGTTTCCACGGTAGAAACAAGAGAACTATCCTCTGCAAGCCATGTTCTGCTAGATACTCCACTATCGGAATTTCTACACTGTCTTTAATCATTGTTCTCTTGATGAGCAGACAGAAGGTTCCTATTGATTAACAAGAAGAGAACTATCCTCTGCAAGCCATGTTCTGCTAGATACTCCACTATCGGAATTTCTACACTAAGTCTTTAATCATTGTTTTCTTGATGAGCAGACAGAAGGTTCCTATTGATTAACAATAAAATACTGAGTTATCGATCCATGCCGAGCTTAACAGACCGCCGGTCCTGTGAAATACTGCCCGCTAGTTAAAATTTCTCTAGAACGAGACTTTACTACGTTCCATCCTACATTTACCAAACCCGACATTTCAGTTCGGTCCTTTCAACTCCAGTGATTCTGGTCAACACTTGAAACCAATTTTCACACCAAAATGGTGAAACCCTTGGATATTTGACAAACAGTAAAAACATAGATACGAGATCCAATCGCAATAAATGCTAACGGAAAGGATTCGCTGTACTATCTAGTTTGAATTCATTCGTAAGCGTCTTAAACGCTTCAGACAAGAATACATCCTAACGAAAGAGCTGGCATATCACAGAAACTAAGAAATACCTCTAGTGTCATCGATTTCCTTTTTAATTTGCATCGTACAACCAGCGCAACTTCTTTTCGATATTCTTCCTTTTTCTGCCATTTCCTTGATTCTGAATTATAATATGAGTAGAATAAAACACTAGAAACTTCAATTCTTCTGAAAATAGACAGAAGTGTCCCTACCCAGCTATATGATGAATGCATATCACATATTGAGATCGTTGACCTTTTGACGTATGATTAACAATCGAAGCATCAGTTGTCACCCAAACTACTCTGTTGTTAGAAGCCAACAATCGATATAGGAGAGTTCGAGCATGACCCTTCGCAAAAAGCATCACCATAGACTGGAAAGAGACATGGAAGCATGGAGAATTCAGAAACAATGATTCGATTATGACGATTGACCTAATAAGCTAACCTCACGAAACGAAGGTAAATCATTCGGATCAATAAGCTCGAAAAAATTCGTTCCTATAAGCGACTTAAGCTCATTTCTCAGAATATAGTTCAGTCGGTCATGAACGTAGGATATTCGCATGTCAGAAGTGTGACGTGTCATGAAAGAACCTGTTAGAGTGTCTGCAAACTGAAAAAATTGCTTTTCAAATTTCTTCGAAAGGGTGGCGACAAGGTTACAAGAAAGGTTAACAAGGGGAAAGGTCATACAAACTAATAACTAACCTTGGTAAGAGTTGTGGCATGAACATTTGCAGAACCCTGACCAGCGGGATCTGAAGTTGCCAACAAACGGACAACGTGGCCACATAATGCTCGTTCAGCACGAAGGATAAACGAAACTGACTGGAAATGTTCTTTCGGGTATTCCGAGAAGAAAAAAGAACGTACAGAAAGTTTGGTGAATCATAAGTACTGCCAGAAAACGTCAGTCTTAAAAAAAAAATGCTGGTAGTTTAGGAGAAAAAATATGTACTATACTACAGTGCCGCAGTACATCGGCTCTGGAGTCCTACTGAGCGAGCATTCCTGTGTGAAACCATTACCTGCTGAATAAGACTTAGTGTTTGTTTAAAAGAAAGACGACAAAGCTGGGTCATATTCTACTATACGTGGAACAATCAGTACTGTGCAGCCGAAAAGAAACACTTCATTATGTAATGAATCGAAACTTAAAAAATGAAGAAATAACGTAAACTCCCTCAACACTACAGCTCTGAAGCGTTTCGGATTAATTCTACACAATACTGATGATTTAAAAAGAACTGATGATCACCTTGTACAGAGCGCTTTTGAGATTCAGATTCCGCCCACGCTGGGTGATAACCGTTTTCATTCGTAGTTCGGCATATATGCCATATTCAGGAGACTTGGAAATGTCCTGACACTCGACAAGTACTGAACCCAGACGATTTGTTAGCTCCATGTATTCCGTGTAGTCAGATGGATGTAAAAATTCTCTGAACGATCTGCCAATGAGGTCAGTCTGAAAACAATAAGGTGTAAAACTGCACAAAAAACATGATCCATCAGCCACACATTTAGGATAAACGATAAAGCGCAACCTCTTAACAGTTTACCCCTCATCATGGCTAGGTGTTACTTGGTGTGCGGCTGCAATGTACACCGAGAATATTCATCCCCTTGGTAGGCTCCCCCAAGCTAAGAAGGAGTCCGGCGCTTCTATCAGGAAGCCTAGCTAAGATTAACCAAATACCAGGATCCACCAGCGTTCTAGTATCAAAGTGGCATGATGGCAAATCTCCCTCTGATCCACGAGGGCTGCGACTGCCTGTGGTTCTGAAAACCTATGGCAGACTTTGGCCAAGCTGACCTCGGGATTCCACAGAACCACAATGGCGAAACCAGCAAATCTCCGAAACATAAAGATTACGCTGGAGTCTGCACAATCAGTGAGGACGGGCATCCAAGTATCCACGTGAGTAAGATAGAAGATCAAGCTCTTGGAGCTGATTAATCCCTGAGGGATGCACCATAAATTCGACTTCATTAAGCATCGTTGGATGTGATCTAATGGATATCTGGCCTTTACAATGACTCACGGGGGCCTGCCGATTTATCGAGCCAGTGCTGCTATCCTCCTAGAGAGGTTTCGTACCATTGGTGAGCTTGGGACACCTGTAAGCATCCTCCGCTTGCCCTGGTATTCATCATTGATACACCAAAACGGACATATTTTAAGTAAGACGAACTCATACCACAAACCTAAAATACTCCAGAATGAATTAACAACTAATTGTGATTGAGTGATATTACTGGATATGGCTCTCTTATATAGTGGATGTACACCCTTCGAGCGCGTCCAGCCATCGTAAGAAGCCTTATGCTTCCATACATAAGCCCAATTAAGAGTAATCTATTTCCAGTAATAGACGATGCCCTATATTAAGCTTAGTGTCACGCTGGCAAACTTTACTCAGATCATAGGATTGACTTTCTATTAACCTCGGCATTGAATTATGAATTCGTCGTTTTCTCTCTCAGCAATCGCGAGGTTGTTAAGCAGCATACGCTTACTTCCATACAATAACACACATATGAAACAATCGTAGCTGAAGTTCCGGTAGAAATTAGCTCACTCAGATCCACGATGACCGGTCTGTGGTTACTAGACATGGTTATCCTGGCAAAGGCTTTCAGGAACTTTAAGGAAAAAAGTCTTTCGAAATCGAAAACATGCCAGTTGGGCGGGAAAAGTGCTGTGCCACAGACAATCCTCGTGATGGTCCAATAGAGTTAGTAAAAACGTTTTAAAACTCGATTAAACTGAACTTTAGACATCCGTTTCATTCATTACACCAGAACTATACTTTCTCTTCCTCGAACTCGAACTGTCTTCCTTCTTTTGCAAGAACTTTGGTAATTTTGAAAGAAAGCAAAGTACTTGTTCACAAGACTAATGATGAGACTATTATCGAATAGCTGACGATGTCCGATTTCCCCAACGTTCAACCCACTTAGACAGGTTTCCTCTTGTAGTTATGAATATTAAAGCCTTGACTTCTTCATCTTAAAGCAAAAATGGAGCCTTCGAATAAGGATACTTATACGTTGACATGTAAATTTGAATCGGTACTATTTTCTTGACAACGTAGTAGAACTGTATGAAAAGGAAAACTGGAATAAAAGAGAAACGAAATTAAGAAAGAAGAGCGAGCCTTCCTAAGGAAACGAAATGAGTACAAAAACATCACTGTATGTCTATCCTCGTCTATCGAGTAGAGGTATCTGAATACCAAACTGAAAGCGACAATCCAATGAAAACGTATTACACATGTCATGTCAGTGAAACATGAAAGACAAAGCAAAAACACTGAGAAAATCTCACGCATCTAAACCAAATAGATCCAGCCTTCTCACTTTTCTTTCAAATCGATGACCATGTAGATTAAATAGTTCTTTTGAAACCACATCCTCCTACGTAGAACTTCGGCTACGATATTATTTTAGCAGCAGTTGCTTTAGGATAACATCAACGTGTGTCGTAGACCTGCAATGCACATGGGATCGTTCCCCTTTCCCAAGGCTTACCATGCCTTCCGTCCCTTCTGCGTCAGCAAATTGGTGCCAGACTTCTCGAGGAAGATAGCAACGTCGGCTTGATACATCGGTAGGCTACCGCGAGTCATTGTAAAGGCAAAATATGCATCTAGTCACTTCCAACGATGCTTAATGAAGTCGCATGCATAGCGCATACCTCAGGAACTGGTCAAGTTTCATCTTTTATTCTATTTTAATATCCACGTTTCTAGCTTAAGATTTCTGACTCTGTAGCAAACCAACATTTAACATTGACAGTATAAGCAAGCACAAAGTTAAAGAAGTTTGCTAAGCCCTGCCACATTTTTTTATGGACTGAAGAATACTATGGGCTCAATAAAAATGCAGTGTAAATGATTCCCATTAACTGACGAAATAACAATCACAACACTGATAAGAGCAAACGCTTAGATACTTAGATAGGCCGCCTCCGCTGGTTGTGCAGACCCTAACATAAATTCTATTTTTTTTTTGGAGTCTTGCTGGTTTAACCATTGTGGTTCCCCGGTAACCCGAGGCAAGCATAGCCGAAGTCTGCATCAAGTCGTCACCACCACAGGCAGCCGCCGCCTTTGTGGATCAGAAGGTTTGCTACCATGCGACTATTTTGATGCCCGGATGGTGGTGGATCTTGGCATTGGGTTTAATCCTAGCTGGGCTTCCTGATGGAAACGCCGCACTCCTCAACTTGAAAGACCCTGCAGGGAAATGAATCTCCACGGTGTATACCACAGCCCGAGACCCAGGAACACTTCCCAGTCACGATGAGGCAGAAAACTGTTGCGAGACCAGTATAAATTACTGACTTTAAGAAAAATACAGAAATAAAACGATGTTAAAGTGACAAATGCGTAGGTGACGAACCTGACTAAGCCCTAGATACAAGCATACGCTTTCCGTTACACACAAGATCGTTGCCTCGCTATCGGCAATGATTATGAATCCATCCAAACATTCTGTTATCGTGTCTTCACACCACAAATTCCTACCAACCTTTGTCAATTCAGGTCCAACTATTGATGGCTTTAACACTAAATGCAAACCATGGAAATCATACAGTAAAAAACCTAAGAGGACAAGATATATCCCTAAATATTAATGAGTATACCAAGTACCTCACCATTAGGAGCTATTTTCCGTAATCTACACCAAGCAGAGCCAACGCGTAATATGGCAATCCTATCCAGATGAGTAACGGTACCAGCGCCAACTATAGGGACGACCTTAATGAATACAATGTTCCAAGAACAGCAACCTTAGCGACTAATAGGAATCCGAACTCACCGCTCGAAGATCACTAAAGATTTCGGTTTCTTTCCCTCTTCGGTCTCTGGCCGCGTATCTAGACGTCTCACGTCGCCTCTCCATGTTCCTGAAATTCTCGATGTTGGCTCTGAAATCAATCAATACATGTGGGTCAATGTGAAGAACACCTTACACCGTGTAAGAAAACCGGTTGGAAGTTGCACTTCACTTCAAAGTGCCCTAAAAGGAGAAGGCATGATAAGCTACTTAGTCATTTAAACGAAGTCCCAATGGGGAACAAGAACGTTCTTGAGGCTACGAATGATGGAATTGAAATGAACTAAACATAGTAAGCATCTCTATATAGCGGGTTTATGTTAAACCTAAGAGTAGTTAACCTTCATGAACTCGGAGAGCAACTAACGTCCTAGAGTTGAAGTCACCTAGAGTTCCAAAATGTGAATAAGAAACAGATTCATTCTTCTATTAGTCCTGTTGAACAGCACAAATCATACCACATTGATCACAAGTGGCTTAAAATGCTAACTGCAACTCTTTCGTCACAGCGACAGCATAATGAACTTGAACAGATCTTAAACGAAGTGAAGAAAGAATCTTAAGCCTTAAGTTAGTAGAGTCTTAAAAAGAATCATAGGTGCTTCAGCACGATTTTCATCTCAGTGGAATGCAGCTGATTTGACGTGATTATACCTAGGATTTCTAAAATAGCTTGTATGATGAGATTTTCAAGTTGATATCACAAGGAATCTAAGGCCTTGTTGCATGCGATGGAAAATTGCCGCCTTGACGAGCAGGTTTTTTCAAGGACGTCAGTAACTCTTTGTGTAGATATTTCTCAAGATCAACTTCCATGCGTAAATTCTACACTTCTCGAACACTTCATTCCTATAGGAAATGTCCCCAGATCTTCAGTTTGAAACAACGACGACTGAGAAAGGGGCATCGTCACCTTGATAGCTTATGGTATAATCAACACAACTGTAAAGTTCTCCACACTAGAATGGACAATTCCTTCCAAAAGTTTTCCGAATTTTCATACAAGTTCAATCAATAACAGCCTAAGAATGCGTCCTAGTGGAGAATTCCAGGAAGATGCAAACTACTACATGCTACGAGAGTAGAAGATATTGATACTGGGTCACGTTTGCTGACCCTATAACGACCGTGGCTAAATTTCCACGGCAAGTCCACTGGACCGATTATCATTGGAGCGCGATCGACATGCTTATTGAGATCAGGGCGTACGGTCGGCTAGCCAAAACGCACTGCTCGCCGGTTTCTTGAGGTTATCGCTATATCACTTCCATTAGTCATACATTTTTTGTGTTTATGTAACGTCTACGCGCACGTTATTTTATGCTGTCCATGTTCTTATTAGGGGTGCGTGTGGTGCAATGATCGGAGGCGCCCTACAGAACACGTGGGATCGGTCCCAGAGCCCCAGGCTCACCAAACCCTCCATCCCTTCCGAGTCGGCAAATTGGTACCAGACTTGTCTGGGAGGATATCAGCACTAGCTCGATGCATCGGTAGGTCACCACAAGTCATCATAGAAGCCAGGTATTCATCCAATCAACTGCAAACGATGCTTGATGAAGTCGAATCCATGGCGCATCACTCAGGGATTGATCAATGCCGAGAGCATTAACCTTTATTTTATGCTCTTATGTCCATGGACATCCCTGTGTGTGATCTCCGGTTTGTGATGAAAAAAACTCGTCCAGTATCTACTCAAGGCATTATTAGCTTTCTGTGTGGTTTTTTAAACCATATCTGAAGTATCCACGGATCTCCCTCATATAAGGGATCTCGAGCCGGTTAGTCGCGAGGCTATGTGGCGCGTCCCCAGGTGGCGGATAGGGGGTTAATCGCGGACCAAAAGCGACCTTTGCTTCCCTGAGACGTAGGTGGATCCAGGGGATGGACTCCCTGTTTCTGCTGCGCCGATTTGGCACATAATTTCTGTATTTCCTAGGCGTATTCATGCATGCGTGTGTGGGTGCGTTCTCGCTTTGTGCGAATTGTATTCTACAAGTCAGTTCGGTCAAAAGCGTGCAATCAAGTGAGAGGGAAGTATATGGGAGGCGGTTAGGAGTCGCCTCCAACAAAAAAGCTCCATATCCACTCTGGGAGAGCCTGGCAAGCTACCCGTGAGTATAAGCAGCCCCCACGTTCACAGCCCAGCAAAAAAAAAGCGGGCCTCATTCCCCTGACCCCGAAAGAACCTCCAATTTCGCAGCGTTGGGTAGGACGAGTACGGAGAGGCTGCTAAAATTTCAGGGCCAATGGAAGCTGCCTGGATCAAGAACTATGGTGATTATCTGTACCTACAATGCACATACACTTGCATCCGAGTCCTCGATAGAAGACTTGCTCATGCAAGCAAGAATGATAAGTTACGACGTCATCGGCCTGGCCGAGACGAGACGACGCCACCTATTCAACGCTGTCTATGACACTGGAAAAGAACTGTCCCTTGGAACATGCGACAGTAGAGGCGTAGGCGGTGTCGGCGTTCTCGTCAACACGAGTTTGTCCATGAACATCGATTCATTCGAACAGCTTACAACCCGAATCGGACGCTTACGATTAAAAAGATGTGGATCAACACCGGCTTTGACTATCTCCGTCGTTTACGCGCCGACATCAAACTATGACGAAGGAGAAGTCGAAGCGTTATACATGGACATGGAGAGGTTCTACAGAGAAGACCATATATTCCTCAAGGTCATCATTGGAGATTTCAATGCCAAGATTGGACCAAGAATATCGTCTGAGGAATGTCACATTGGGACCCACGGATTAGAATGGAACGAACAGGGTGACCGGCTCTCTGAGTTTATCATGGCAACCAAGACCATCCATGGTAACTCGCAATTCCAGAAGCCTCACCGTCAGCGATGGACGAGGTAATCTCCCAATGGAGAGTACCATAACGAAATAGACCACATCATAGTCAATAGGAAGTTTTGCCTAACCGATGTCGCTGTTGTCCCA
Source organism: Angiostrongylus cantonensis (assembly GCA_009735665.1). NCBI lineage: Eukaryota > Metazoa > Nematoda > Chromadorea > Rhabditida > Metastrongylidae > Angiostrongylus > Angiostrongylus cantonensis. The sequence goes on from MQTX01000040.1 coordinate 3,639,554, forward strand.
AAATTTTACACGGGATCAGAACACCCTCACCTTCGTGCAAGATTTCATTTCTCTCGGAAAGGAGAAAAAGCCGCTAAATTCAAAACCGAAGTCTCAGAACCACCACAAACTGTCCTCCCGTCTTATGAAATAAAAGAGGATGAATATGTTGTTCCACCGATGGATATGTTGTTCCACCGGTTCACCCTTCCGAAATCCGACATGCCATTTCGTCGGTGAAAAATCGAACAGCACCAGGTCCGGACAAGTTGAGATCAGAACATCTCAAGAACCTTCCGCCAGTCCTCGTAAGCACACTGGAACGGTTCTTCACACGTTACCTGTCCGAATGCAACGTCCCTACTCAGTGGAAAACCAGCAAGACCGTGTTGTTCAAGAAGGGCGACCTACACGATATAGGCAACTATTGCCCAATCTGCTTGTTGTCCGTCGTCTACAAACTTTTCACTCGAGTCATCTTAAACAGGATTGACAGAACACTGTATGAAGGACATCCATGCGAGCAAGCAGGGTTTCGACAAGGATTTAGTACGATGGACCACATTCACACGTTAACAAAGCTCACTGAAGTATCGCGAGAGTACAAAAGACCGCTCTGTCTCACTTTCATCGACTTAGAGAAGGCCTTTGATTCAATTGAGATAGAAGCAGTCATGGAAGCCCTTAGTAGTCAAGAAGTCCCTGCTCAGTACATAAAGATTCTTCGTGAGCTGTACAAAATTTTCACAACTAAAATTTCAACATTGTACAACGATATTAACGTTGACGTCAAAAGAGGCAAGGCGATGCAATGTCGCCAAAATTATTTACAGCCGCTCTCCAGAACGTAATGCGAACATTGGAATGGGATAATATGGCAGTGAAAATCGATGGTTGGTAGATATATCACCTTCGCTTTGCTCATGACATCGTTCTTATAACACCAGACACTAGCCAAGCGGAACGTGTGCTTGAGGACTTTGATAAAGCGTGTGGAAAAATTGGTCTTCGACTAAATCTAAAGAAAACGGTGCTCATGAAGAACGGATTGGTTTCGTTTGCCTCATTCAAGCTCAACGGAACAAATATCTCCAAATGCTCCAGTTATGTCTATCTAGGTGGGGAAATCAATATAATGAACGACTTAGCTCCAGAGATGAGCAGAAGGAAACGAGCGGCTTGGGGAGCTTTTAAGAGCATCGAGGTTGTAGTGAAGAGAACTAAGAACAACCGACTCCGTGCCCACCTTTTCGACTCAACGGTTTTTCCTGCCCTAACGTATGCGTCAGAAACCTGGTCACTACGTAAACAGGATGAAAGATCACTCAGCGTTATCGAACGCGCAGTCGAAAGGACGATGCTAGGAGTATCCCGTTTCACACAAGTAAGGGATAGGATCCGAAGCTCCGACCTACGTCAACGATCGAAAATCAAAGGTGCCGTTCTATACGCCAAACAGTCGAAGATAGGGTGGGCCGGACACGTAATGCGTATGAATGATAACCGATGGACAAGAGCTGTTAGTGACTGGATTCCTCGGGATGTGAAACGTACAGCAGGAAGACCACCGAACCGATGGTTAGAGTTCTTCACGAAAAGCCTAGAAGAAAGATATGATGCTCGGCAAGTCCCTAAAGCGAGCAGAACCCACTGGACTACTCTTGCACGCTACAGTGAGAAATGGAGGATTTACTGACGCCCGCTCGAGTCACTCGACGATCAACGCGACTACAGGTGATACAGGTGATCTGAAGTATCCTCCCAACGGTTTACCGCCTCATCGTTGCTGGATGGTGTTCCTGGGTGTCGGACTGCGATGTACCGCGGAGGGATTCGTCCTTCCGGCAGGGTCTCCCAAACTGAGGAGTCGGGTGTTTCCATCAGGAAGCCCAGCTAAGAGTAAACCAATACCAGGATCCACCACTGTCGTGGTGTCAAAGTCGCATGATGGCAAATCTCCCTGTGATCCACAAGGGTTGCGACTGCCTTTCGTGGCTACGACCTGTGGCAGACTTTGGCCAGGCTGTCCTCGGGATTCCAGGGAACCACAATGGCTTAACCAGCAAATCTCCAAAAAATGGTGATTATGCTGAGGCCCACACAACTAGTGAGTACGGACTGTTCAAGTATTGGGTAAGTAAGCATCTGAAGTATATTTCTGTGTCTACTTCACGGTTTTTATTTGCACTGATTCCATTCTACCGTCCGAAAACGTCTTTTTGTAAACATGGAGCGATGAGGACACCTACCTATGGCTGGGCCATAATATAAATCCCTTGTTCAACAAGCTATGGGTTCATTAAAAATGTCTGGCAAAAAAAGCTCTGTGTGGTTTAAAAAAAACCAGAAAAAGCGCGCGCATTGAAATCGAGTTGTACGGTCCGAAAAGTACAGCAGCATACATATCACAATCTATGCGCGTTCTTGCGAAATATTAAAGTGATTGTAACCATACAAAAGTGACAAACGTTTTTAGTCTAGTCCTTAGAAGCGAAAAATGGCACTTTCAAAGCGTGTTGTGACCATCGAAAGAAGAGTTTTTATTTCTTAGAGTATAGTGAGCGATTCAATCATTACTGGGGAACAACCCTCAGAGTTTAATTCGCCTAATAGTGAAAATTATACAATTATAATTTTACAAGACAGGCTTAGCCATTTTACCAAGTTTACACTGTTCCGTAAAGTCTTTGAAAGCCCTTGGTAGCGCGTGCGAGTCTCATACCACGGTCTGTAAAACAACTGCAGCTGCGGGTACAACTGATTAACTTTGTTTACGAACACGTCCGCCCAACATGTAGGTGGTCGTCCAATGGGACGTTTGCATTCTCTTGGAGTCCACTCTACCGTTCTTTTCGTCCATTTGTCGTCTGTTCCTTTCATTATGTGACCGGCCAATCTATGTTTCGCTACCGATGTATATTCTCTTGGATCTCGAAGATGTGATAGATTTCAACGGTTAAAGCTTCGCATTTCGGCTCGATATTGACAGTGCGGCTTATATTTCAGAAGACATCGTTCAAGCTCTGTGAGTACTGCGAAGCATTCTTGACGTAGTTGAAGTATCAACCCACGTCTCAGCAACATAACAGAGCGCTGGGAGGACCGTATAATCGAAGAGATGAGCGCGGAATTTCGGATCCTTCAGTTGGTCGGTGGCTTCTTTGAGAGGTCCGAATGAGGCCCAAGCTGCTCTCCTTGCTCTGTTTACTTCATCCTTCATGTTATTTTCCATGTTCATTGATCGCCCAAGGTATAATACGTACGAGGTCATCTCTGTATTAAGAGATCCATCCAATTCAGTTTTTTCGCCTTCGCACCATGGGTTTTTCGTGAACTGGGTCTTCTTTCGATTTATGCGAAGTGATCTTTTTCCCCTCTTCGTTGACCTCGTTGATCACCTCTGCTTCGCCAGTACTTCTTGAGAAGATGACATTGCCGGCGGCAAAACAAAGGTTTGTTAGGAATTTTCCATCAATACGTATGCCTTTCTCATCGCAATCGAGTGACTTCATTATCCACTGCAGTGCCGCACTGAACAGCTTCGGCGACACTGTGTCGTCCTGTCGAACCCCTTTCTCATGGGTATGGTAAGAAGTTGATGGATAAGCTGTATTTTCTTAGTGCAATTCCGATAACAGTCGGACAGAGCTCTTGTTTAGGACCGGTCCACTTCTTGGTCGACGAGCGCTGATAGGATTGCATTCGTTTCGACATTGTCAAATGCTCCTTCGTAGTCGACAGAGGTTAGTACTAGAGTCAAGTGGTATTCTCGATAAACTTCGATGACGCAGGACACGGTCTGGATGAGGCCCATGCAGCAAAATCCTTTTCGAAATCCTGCTTGTTCGACTGGTTGCGCGTCATCTAATGTCCTTGATATGCACGAGAGGATAATCTTCGTGAAAGCTTGTAGAGTACATTTAACAAGCATATAGAACGATAGTTACGAAGATCCTTTCTTGGGTAGGATGACCGTGCGCGACGTCCTCCACTGGTCTGCGATTTTTTCCTTCTGAAAGTAGGCTGTCATATGATTTGCGAGAAGTACATGAAAATTGCGGGTTCCAGCTCTAAGGAAATCGGCGGTGATATTGTCTGGTCCTGGAGCTGTGCCTGTTCTCATGCTTTCTATCGCAACTCGAACCTCCGACTGAAGAATTCCAAGCGGTGTTTCTCCAGCGGGGATATTAGGGCCCGGGACGGGAATTGTGGAGCGGAAAAGGTTCGTGTAGAACGTTTCCGCTATTAATTCCATATCATAGCGGGAAGTTTTGACGATCGCATCTTCGTTCATCTGGGCTGAAAGCAGAACATTGTAATCACACAAGTCCCGACGGCATTTTTTCAGGCTGCTTCTTATCCCTGCTGTTTCCAGTAGTTTCTTCTGCTTGTACCATTGTAGATCTTCCTGCAAATCTCTTCTGCATCTGGCATTTATTACTAGCCACGTTAAACGTGTTGCAATAGGGTCAAGCTTCAGTTTCCTTCTCTTTTCGAGCAACTTTTTAATAGTGATAGAGATGCGATCCGATCTTCTTGCTTGAAGAACTAAGGCAAAATCGGCACAGCTTTTCAGTCCTTCGACAAGCAGCTCGTAGTCCTTGGTCGGGTCTTCTTTAATCTGCCAGTCACGTTTGGATAGGACTTCGTTCAAAATGTTCTCGTCATATACAGCTAGACTTTTTCCCCGTGGTCGATGAAGAGAGTTCCTTTCCAGCTTGGGGCTGAATCGAATCTTCGCGCGAAGAAGACGGTGACCGGAACCAGTACAGAATGACGGGATTACAGATGTGTTAAGTAGGTACCATCTTCTGTTAGGTAGAATGTGGTCGATTTCCGCATGAGTCATGCCGTTGGGAGACTCCCATGTCCAGCGGCGCCTTTCTTTCTTCTGGAAAAACGAGTCTCCATGGAAGAGACGTGGTGCGGACAGGAGTGCTCCTACTCTTATTTTTTCTACTAATCCAAAATTTCCGGTCCTGAATTCGTTCTCGTTGGCCTTTCCAATTCTGGCGTTAAAGTCTCTGACAACAAATTTATGGTATACTTTATCATTGCGGATTACTTTCTCCAACTGCTACTAGAACGCATTTAATTCGTAATCATCAGCTGCGTCGGTTGGTGAGTAGCAGTTGATGATAGTGATCTTCTTATGATGCGACAGTTGATGGAGAGCGGCTATGCGAGGACAAAGGATCTCGTATGAGTCGACGAAGTGGACAATGGACGGCTGGACGACAAAGCCTACGCCGCCGACATTTCGTGACGAGACCTTTTTCCACGGATCACAATGGTCCCATTGTTTAGTTGGCGTCTGTCGATCTTCTTGATTTTTGTTTCTTGTGACGCGATCACATAAAATTTGATGCATTCTACGGCTTCAAGTAGGGCGTGAAGATCGACGTCTGTGGAGAGTGTTCTGGCATTATACGTCATAGTAAGAAACAATCTCCATGGCGTATCGTACGTGTGTTTGTCAGATCCGGTTCTAATGACGTCCTGCGCAACCCGAGATTTTTTGGCCTCTCACCGGACGTCCCACCACCTGACATTGTAGACGGGAGCACCCAGTGTGCGTGGTACTGAGGCTCGCCTGTTACTGATCGCGCAACTTGGTCCTCCCTGGAGTCCTGACGTAATCTCGCAATGGCGTGTCCAGGTCTTCGCCACGATGTGGATCTGAGGAAGGTTGTGTTTTCAGCGGCGAATCCTTGGCTCGGTCTTCCTACTAGTTGATTCGGAGAGATGTTAAAACCAAAATCAGAAACAAAAGTAGGAATGAAAAAGTAAGCGATCGCTCAAGAACGATATATATATATATATATATATATATATACATGTAGATAATAAAGATGTAATCGCTTCGGATCGGAAAAGAAGTAACCACAGTTAAACTCATGGATGGGAACAAACTCGTCCACACTCTACATAAGGTTTTTTTTTCGTAAATTATGTGAAAATTAGCGTTTTTGGCACAACTACGAGCATCTCTGCTATGTAAAAGATACATATAAAGATATAATACAGAAGACATTGCAAAAATGTATGTCGAAGAAGAAACGGTCCGGAGTTGTACAAATATCAGCAATGTTGAGGTTGTATTTTGCTCAGTACCCTGCCGCGAAAATTGTAGTAGGCAGAAAATAAAAGGTAGAACATTGTGATTTCAACCACAGCCTCAGCTTAAGTGGGTTCAATGCCGATGTGGGCTCCCCAGATCAATACCGTTGACGGGTGATTGCTGATGGCAAAAGATCGATAGAACTAGCTGAGAGACAGGCGAAACGAAGGGTCCGCAGGGTGTGATGGTGGACGCGTTACTCCCCGGAAAGGACAATAGCGCGTTCGTTCCCCACCATAGACCCCTGCGGTCCAGAGTTTTGCAAATATCACAGCAAAGTTGTTGTAGTTGTTTGACCACCACTCTGCGGCATTCAACATGAAATGAAAATCCTCAAGCAGCAGCCGAAGCCACGCGTAAAACTTGGAAGGCCTTCGTGGATGATGGATGCGAGGAAACGAGGCTTTGAGAAGTGGTGTTATCTGCACAGTCGACGTGAAGACGGATTGTGTAAGTATATAAAAACCAGTGGAAAGTATGTGCTCACTGCAGCACCGAGGCCATTGCTTTGCCCTGTCTCAGACAGTTTTTTACCAGTCGAATTTCGTCCTTCATTAGACATCGATTTGAACGATCAATATCTTTCTGTAAATCACTAATTGGATACTAAAATGACTCGAGTTGATGGTGAGTCGAATATCATGAAGTAAAACCCATGAATATTCGATTCACATCAGAATAGCCGAATAAATCATGCAGATTCCAACCAATCACAAGGCTGTGCAGGTTGACTTTCACATGCATGGTGTTATTTCCAGGTTTTCTACTGTAAAAATAACATCATGCACCGGTAAAATGACTAAGAGTAAAGTAGATCTGTACATGCCAAGAAATACTCGGGTGTGGCATCAAACACTAACTTATTCCATCAGGCTGTATTGTTGTTTGGGCAGGTTTTAAACTCATCTGTCACGACGTGACCTCTGCAGGAATCATTCTTGAGAGGCCAGAATGGCCAATATAACCAATACAGAGGTCATTTTTTTTGCCGTTGCTTGTTTTGGTGCAGGAAACATTTTCCCTATAATGTTCCTTATCAAGGAAAATAGCCTTGCAAAAAAAAATGTATTAGTATGAACCGAATCAAGTTGTTCAAGCTGCTCTCGTTATATCCCATCAGGGTACTGTCATCGCTTTTCCATCAAATCACGTCACTTTCTTTGTACTTTGTTCCTCCTTTATCGTAAAAGATCGGATCGCGACCGAAGATCTACCACACGACTTAAGTAATTCTAGTTGCATGCAGTTTCACTAGTTACATGTGTAGACAAAATTTCACGACAGCAAGGATAACGAAAGAGCGTTCAGCATTGATCAATCCTTGAGGGATATGCCATGCATTCGACTTCATCAAGCATTGTTAGAGGTGATTTAATGCGTATTTGTCTTCTACAAAGACTTATCGTGGTCTGCCGATATGGGCCGAGTTAGAGCCCTCCCGGGCAATGTCTGGAACAAATATGCCGACTCTGGAAGCATGGTAAGACTAGGGAAGCAGGAGACGAGGTAGAACCAATGATCAAGTGCGCATTGTAGGACACCTGTAACCACCGTGCTATATGTGCCCATTTTCCTTGTAAAGAGAGTTAAATCATATTCTCGATTCTAGTTGTTAGTTCAATTTTAAAGGTTAACGTATTTCAAACACGAAAATCAGATAAAAAACAAGATTCAAAAAATAAAAGTCAAATCAAATCAAAAAGTGAATCAGTGATATTGATGGTAATATCGACATCGGTACGACCGATAAAGTAATAAAGTATTTTAAAGTTCTTCTTACTTAACGAAGGGCGCGTATGGCGCAGTGGTCGGACACGCCTTGCAATACACACGCAAAATCGATCCCCGCCCCCCATGGCCCACCAAGCCCTCCATCACTCCGGGGTCGGCAAATTGGTACCATACTTCTCTGGGATGATAGCAGCACTGGCTCGATACGTCGGTAGGCTACCGCGAGTCATCATAAGGGGCAGATTATGCCATCAATCTCCTCCAACAATGCTTAATGATGTCGAATGCATGGCACATCGCTAAGGGATTGATCAACGCCGAGAGCATTATTTATCCTTTTACTTACTTAACCAGGAAAATTATGTTAACTTTTTATTTATTAGCTACCATAATTTTTCTCGGCAGCGTATGGTATGAATTACTGCCACTATGATGCTGAGATATTTGTAAAACTTGGGCCCGCTCCAGATTCGAATCCGCTATTAATATATATATATATTGATATAGCTAGATACGAAGAAGATATTGTTAGCCAAATGAGGCCAGCTCCAGAGTGCATATTCAGGGACACTCGTAGATAAGAATACCGAAAGAACTGGAAGAAAAAACTTCTGTGGTTCTACATAGATATTTGGACATTTCAAGAAAAGTGGAAATGGTAAAAGAATCGTTTAGCCTGGCGGAAAATACGACGTGCTCACTAATCTTTTGCCTTATACTTAGAAAGTGTAACTGAGAGCTGATGGAGGAAAAACAGACCAATGTCACCGTGTTACCACAACTCTGCTAAAGTGCATATCCCTTCAAGCAAAACAAGCGACTGCACTCGAAGCTATACAGCTTTAGTCGAGGTGAGGTTTATTTTTGGATAAGTTAGGTACGTGCTCCACTGAACCGCTCTTCATTTCTTAGATACCAGTTTTTAGGATAAATCGCACATATTTTGATCTACCAGGTGGAAAGCAATGCAAGCTATTCCTTACTTTTACTTATTTATTCTTGTTATATTTTACATGACACTATCATTGTATGGTTACTTTCACATCTGACTACGCCCACTGCGAGTGGTTAGACGGAGGAAACAGAGCTGCAAATACATGTTGTTCACACGGTGATTAACGAATTCGTTCAACTTACTAATGATTATGCGCCGTTTTCACGATGCTTTAAGGCTTCGTAGTGGGCATGCAGTGTTCCCACGTATAGAGCAGCGGGATACACTAGAGGATTTACCGTCTCAGTAGGGTTTCACGAGCGAAGGAGTCCGACGTTTCCATCCGAATACGAAGTGTGCAGTAAAGTAATATCAGGAATCACCGCCATTTTGAATCAAACCAATCGCAAGATGGCCGATCTACCACACGACTTAAGTAATTCTAGTTGCATGCAGTTTCACTAGTTACATGTGTAGACAAAATTTCACGACAGCAAGGATAACGAAAGAGCGTTCAGCATTGATCAATCCTTGAGGGATATGCCATGCATTCGACTTCATCAAGCATTGTTAGAGGTGATTTAATGCGTATTTGTCTTCTACAAAGACTTATCGTGGTCTGCCGATATGGGCCGAGTTAGAGCCCTCCCGGGCAATGTCTGGAACAAATATGCCGACTCTGGAAGCATGGTAAGACTAGGGAAGCAGGAGACGAGGTAGAACCAATGATCAAGTGCGCATTGTAGGACACCTGTAACCACCGTGCTATATGTGCCCATTTTCCTTGTAAAGAGAGTTAAATCATATTCTCGATTCTAGTTGTTAGTTCAATTTTAAAGGTTAACGTATTTCAAACACGAAAATCAGATAAAAAACAAGATTCAAAAAATAAAAGTCAAATCAAATCAAAAAGTGAATCAGTGATATTGATGGTAATATCGACATCGGTACGACCGATAAAGTAATAAAGTATTTTAAAGTTCTTCTTACTTAACGAAGGGCGCGTATGGCGCAGTGGTCGGACACGCCTTGCAATACACACGCAAAATCGATCCCCGCCCCCCATGGCCCACCAAGCCCTCCATCACTCCGGGGTCGGCAAATTGGTACCATACTTCTCTGGGATGATAGCAGCACTGGCTCGATACGTCGGTAGGCTACCGCGAGTCATCATAAGGGGCAGATTATGCCATCAATCTCCTCCAACAATGCTTAATGATGTCGAATGCATGGCACATCGCTAAGGGATTGATCAACGCCGAGAGCATTATTTATCCTTTTACTTACTTAACCAGGAAAATTATGTTAACTTTTTATTTATTAGCTACCATAATTTTTCTCGGCAGCGTATGGTATGAATTACTGCCACTATGATGCTGAGATATTTGTAAAACTTGGGCCCGCTCCAGATTCGAATCCGCTATTACCCTTTCCGGGGCTCACTTGTTGCTCACTGCAGCACCGAGGCCATTGCTTTGCCCTGTCTCAGACAGTTTTTTACCAGTCGAATTTCGTCCTTCATTAGACATCGATTTGAACGATCAATATCTTTCTGTAAATCACTAATTGGATACTAAAATGACTCGAGTTGATGGTGAGTCGAATATCATGAAGTAAAACCCATGAATATTCGATTCACATCAGAATAGCCGAATAAATCATGCAGATTCCAACCAATCACAAGGCTGTGCAGGTTGACTTTCACATGCATGGTGTTATTTCCAGGTTTTCTACTGTAAAAATAACATCATGCACCGGTAAAATGACTAAGAGTAAAGTAGATCTGTACATGCCAAGAAATACTCGGGTGTGGCATCAAACACTAACTTATTCCATCAGGCTGTATTGTTGTTTGGGCAGGTTTTAAACTCCATCTGACTACGCCCACTGCGAGTGGTTAGACGGAGGAAACAGAGCTGCAAATACATGTTGTTCACACGGTGATTAACGAATTCGTTCAACTTACTAATGATTATGCGCCGTTTTCACGATGCTTTAAGGCTTCGTAGTGGGCATGCAGTGTTCCCACGTATAGAGCAGCGGGATACACTAGAGGATTTACCGTCTCAGTAGGGTTTCACGAGCGAAGGAGTCCGACGTTTCCATCCGAATACGAAGTGTGCAGTAAAGTAATATCAGGAATCACCGCCATTTTGAATCAAACCAATCGCAAGATGGCCTCAACCTCCCTGAGATGCACAAGGATCGCGAACATTCTATGGTGGTGATGACCGGAGCAAAGCTTGGGCTAGGCTCATCTCAGGGCTCCACGAAACGATAATAACTCAATCATGCGGAAATCCAACCTCATTGTTTCGCATGCTAGTCTCTACCGTCCACGAAGTCAAGCGTTGAGACCATCGGTATGAGGTGGGAAGATCTTGAGCTGCGCAGGACGCCACTGGGAAGCACCAAACGAACACGCCCATGAAACGCCAAAGAGACTGCCTCTTGTTCTGCACTTATGGCACCAGAAGTCTCGTCAGACGCAGATCTTTACATATGTTTAAATTGTTGCCCTTACACGAGGTTGATAACATGGCTTATTCGGCTAACGTTTCGACGTCTTTGTCTTAATCAGAGCAGGTGATCTGAGTCAGTGGTCCACATTTCATCATTTTTACGCTCTTGTTAAGGCTACCGTTCGTATAAAATTCCATGTAATTGCCTTACAAGATAAGGAAAGCTGGAGGACCGACAAATGTCAATTAGATGGCTGAACGTGTGTCAGGCGTGGAGGTGAAATTCTGTAACGAAATATCAGTGGAGTTTGCTTTGTCGTGTGCCGATCAGTTCTCATCAGGTCACCTCCTGCCACCTCGTTTGTTCATTCGCCGTCTCCATCCTCCTCATGCTAAGAAAATCAGTAATCATTATTTGTTGCTCGCCAACGTGTGGCGGAATCTGATACCTTCAACTGGAGGAAGAAATCCGCAGTGAAAAATCCCTCTATGCGTTCATTATTGGAGACTTCGATGGCAAATTAGGAAATACCAAAAAAAAAAGGAAACGGAACAGCAAAATCCGTAAGAAGAGATCAAAAATGTGAATGAAAACTGCCTTGGAGGACTCCTGTCCACAATACAGCTTTTCCATGGAAACTTCTCAAGGAGCCAGTGGACTTACAAGATTCCTAACGATACGTCAAGCAAGGAATGGTTCGTTTTGTATAAGAACTTTAGTTAAATGCTTCGTAACTAACTGCAGCATAAACATAGAGCTATTTCATCGGCACCTTACCGTTCACATAGGAAAAGAGAGATTTGACGAAGTGAAACAATATCTTCCCCCGTTTTATTTACTGCCTACTTTTATTAATGATAGGGGATATTGCGAGATATAACTTCAGTGATGCTGAGACGTTGGCAAAACTCCGTACCGCAGATGTCTGCGGTGGGGGAACGAACGCGCTGTTGTCCTTTCCGGGGAGTAACCCATTCACCAACACACCATGCTGGTCCTTCGTTTCAGCCGTATCTCAGCTTGTTCTAGCGATCTCTGCCGTCTGCAATCACCCGTCAGCGGGATTGATCTGAGGTAGCCCAAATTGGCAGTGAACCTAGTTAAGCTGAGGCTTTAGTAATATGATCACAATCTTAACCGTTTAATTTACTGCCTACTCGTTTTAATAAGGGCGGGTGTGGCGCAGTGGTTAGAGGCGGCACTGCGACACGCACGCATCTCTGCGCCCATGGCCCACCAAGCCTTTCATCCCTCCGGGGTCGGCAAATTGGCACCAGAGTTGTCTGGGAGGATAGCAGCGCTGGCTCGATACATCGGCAGGCCACCGCGAGTCATTGTAAAGGCCAGATATGCATTCAATCACCTCCAACGATACTTAATGAAGTCGAATGCATGGCGCATCCATAAGGGATTGATCAACGCCGAGAGCTTTATCCTTTTTATCCTTTACTCTTTTTAATGGCAGGGTATATTGCGAAATATAACTTTAGTGATACTGAGATATTGGCAAAACTCCGAACAGCTGGTGTCTGCGGTGGGAAGGAATGCGCTATTGTCCTTTCCGGGGACAAACGCCTTCACCACCACACCATGCGGGTCCTTCGTTTCGCCTGTCTCTCGACTAATTCTGTCGATCTCTTCCGTCAGCAATCACCCGTCACCCGTTGGGGCAATATAGCCAAAGCTGTTTACAGCGCGACTGCAGTGAATAATGAAGGAACTCCACGGGGACGAGAAGGGCACATGCATTGATGTCAATTTCCTGTCAAGTCTTACTAATAATGTTATCATCTTCTCAAGAAGTAGCCGTAAAGCAGAGGCTATGCTCGACGACCTCATTGGTGCGGGCAAAATGATCGGACTACTCAGCATGAAGATGAAGACCCACTTCATGAAAAACCAATGGTGCGAAGGCGAGCAAATTAAGCTGGATAGCTCTCTGATTACCGAGACCACCTCGTACACGTAGCTTGGACGTTCAGTGAACATGGAGAATGACATGAAGAAGAAATTAGACAGAAGAACGAGAGCAGCATGGAGCGCTTCCGGGCCACTGAGAGAGAAGTCACCAACCAACTAACGGACCCAAAACACCGCGCTCAGCCTATTCCATTCAAGAGTCTTCCCAGGGCTCTATTGTAGAGCAGGGACGTTGCCTGATACATCAACCAGGTCAAGAAATTTGCATATCACCCACAGAGCGCTTGGACGTTGTTTTCTAAATTTAAGCGACACTCACAACTTCTAGTCGGAGTACGCAGCTCATGGAAACCTATTCCATTTTCATGATCCACGAGTATAACTCCATAGAAAAACTTAGGTGGGCCGATCACATAATACGAAGAATACATAACGGAGAGACAAGAGAGAGAGTGAATTGGACTCCAAGAGAATGCAAATCTCCTGTCGGACGATCATTCAAACGATGGTTGACGTATTCGTGGCCTACTCCAATAATATAGATCCGGAAATGGAAACGTCTTCAGAATGATGGAATGTGTCTCGTGGATATTATCACTTTCAAAAAAGACCGCTACTACGAATAACGACTGCGCGAAAATGATACGAATGAAAAGAGTGCTGGGGTCTGCACTGCTAGTAAACATGGGCCAAACACTTTCAAGCATCCAAGAATGCACCGTTCAGTGGTATGCACAAGGCTATGGCTCCTTCTCGCTTCCGGCCAACCAAGCCTCCCATCGCTCTGCGGTCGCTGAATTGAAACCAGATTTGTGTAGAAACATTTGCTTCCGGTTCACAGAAACGTACGTGCCAACCAGTAGTGAGAGCGTGGTAATGTCATAGCACGGCTGTTCTGATTGTCAAGCAAAATCAATTCGAGCCGTATTTGACGACGTTCATGAAGAAGACTAAAGGTTTTCAAGGAAAGGAACAAAAACGATCGACAAACAGCGGCAGAATCAACACGAAAATCCGGAAACACTAGTGAGTGATGGGTGCGAGAGAACAAATCAAGTGAAAAAATTGCTGAGATCCGTAGAACACGTAATTGATGGAGTTTTAGGATTCACAGGACTATCTAGAAATCAATTTGTACCTGCAAGCATGGACTTAAAAATCGATTCAACCTAGAATAACTGAAGGACCTATAGACGTTATACTGAGAAACATTCAATGGCAACAACTAAAGCATTTTTTAAAAAACTGTTGATCTCTGCTAGAACATATTTACCTATCTCATATGACAAACATTCCATTACAATGAAGGATTTTAAAATGAACGGATGCCGTATATCTCATATTCACTGGAAAAATGGAAGCAGACAATTTTCTTCTGAAGAGTTGATGACCGTAAAAAAGATAATCCTAAATTAACGAAATAACGGTGATGATACTAATATGTTATCTATGCATCATAGACAAGAAATGCTTAAGGGAAAATTCAGTAAAATGGGCTGCTAGTAAAGTTGATTTATTACCGTAACATTTGTCAATCAAGATTTTATACTCAGTGGATTCGAAATCTAACACAGAAGTTCTTGGTATAGGTAGAAGCTTTGACGTATCAACTGTATAGGTTTTAAAGGAAAAAAATAGTAAAGATGTAAATACCAGGATCCGACACCGTCCTGGTACCAAATTAGTTGCATGGTGACAAATCTCCCTCTGATCCACAGGGGCGGCTGCTGCCCGTGGTCCCGTGGTGGTGACGACCTGACGCAGAGCTTGCCCAAACTTAGTTCGGGATCTTTCATAGCTCTTCATTACGAAAATTGCAAATCCCACATTGGACAGAACGCCCATTTAGTGTTCCATGAGCAAATCGTACGGCAAGAAAGTCAACCGCTCTCGAGGATTTGCTCCAAATTTGAATTCGTGTTCATGCTTCTTTTTCAATTCTGAAAGAATTCTGAAGAAAGAATACATATTGATTATGCACACCGAGGTTCAACGAAAGTCGGTTTCGAAGTATTACATATTATTATTGTACTGTTGTTATTGCTATAAACCGTTATAACCCAAACTCGAGGTTGTCCACGGCAGTTACGGAAAAAAGTCCCGCGTGGCAAATTTATACAAAGTCGAGCATTCCACGTACAGTTGGCGGACAAAAGACAAATCCGACCAACTCTCCAATCTACTGGCCAACTAACACAATAGCAGGAAAAAAATGGAGATTAGGCAAGGACCGGCACAATCAGTGAGGGTGATCCATCGAAGTAACCAAGTAAGAAAGTAAAGATGCAAATCTTTCATACTGTAAGTAGCTCAACAGTACTCATTGGAGTCGACTGCCAAAATACTAAGGTTTATGGGAAAAAGAGCAAAAATATTGAACCAACAGGAATATATATGAAAAAAATCCGTAGTACTAGTAATGTATGTACATAGTCGAACAGTCTTAACAACAGCAACCAGTTTTATGATGAGCAGCCAACCCAACAACTGAAATGAAGCCTCCATCCAAGCATTCAACCAAGATATTATTTCTCCATATCATAAATAATTCTACCCCCTTCTTCGTCGAGATCCAATCGTATTATGGAGAGCTGAAATTTTTGAAAAACTAGCTATTGCCATTTTTCATCGGTAATAAGTAAGTCTGGTATTTTCCACGGAAACGGATGTAGAAAGATTGGAACTACCCAAAGCACATAGCGGACCATATGTACCGAAATGAATACACGCCTATTAAGTATTTCATAGAGGTTTTTTGCCAAAGCTTTTTTATTCATTCGATAGCTTGTTAACCATAGAAATAACATTAGGTGTGGCTTATTAAAAGCTATTATCAGCACTTATGAAAAAAACCCTTTTGGACGAGATGTTTTATGGTAAGAGACTATTCATGTTTGCCGGATTATGCAGAATAGAAGCTGTGGTGAACGAAGCGGTGCAGAAATGGTTCTTCTACCTAAATAGGATGAAATCTCTCCTACATACATGTGAAACAGTTAGCTTGGTAGGTCTTCTAGTTTTCGAAAATAGTCGGTAGCTATTGAAAAAATTCATGATCGGTTGTGTCTAATTTTTTACCAGTAATGCACGCTTATTCATTTTCATTCACAATGACATCCGATGGACAAGAGCCATTATTGACTGAATTGCCCAGGATGTCAAACATACTGCAGGAAGACTACCGACCCGATACTCAGAGCTCTTCACAAAAGCCTAGAAGAAAGGTATGATGCTCAACGAGTCCCTAGAGCGAGCAGAACCTGCTGGGCTACTCTTGCACGCGACTGGGAAAAATGGAAGATTTACTGGCGCCCGATCGAGTCACTCGACGATCAATGGGACTACAGGTAATACAGGTGAATTCACTACTTTTTCATTCCCAATAACTGTGATAAGTCATGATTATCGTATGCAATGGTCGGTTAGAAGGAATAGCGAGGTGCTTTCAACATACGTAGCAGAACCCTTGCAAATTCTGGCAGCAGTGTGTTTGGCAGATGAACCGTAGTGAGGAATATAGCGTATAGTAGAAACATAATATCTCTAGATGGATAAAGTGATTCTTAATCTATAGTCCTGTGTCGAAAAGATCGGCATTTACGGTGTTAAAATTGCGATGAAGTTCAAGGTTTTCTTCTTGACCTCTACAAAATGAACGGTAGTCGTCCATGCACAAGCAGTGAATGTGTTAGTAGTAAAAAAAATCTTTGCACTTAAAGCTCAAATGTGCTAGAATGCCAATCCGGTTCAAGAAGTGCAAGTGACGTAAAACACATAAAAACGATTTGATGGCGGATAGCTACGTACGAAAACTGGACCGATACGAAAGGACGGAAAACCAGTAACACAACGAATAACTAAGAATACTTAAACTAAATAAATACACACCTTTTTCGAGTACAATAATAATATGTAATATGTGACGATATTTGGTTAACTGGATTCACACGAACGAGATTGAGATGAGAACAAGTGATGCAGAACGGTAGTCGTCCATGCACAAGCAGTGAATGTGTTAGTAGTAAAAAAAATCTTTGCACTTAAAGCTCAAATGTGCTAGAATGCCAATCCGGTTCAAGAAGTGCAAGTGACGTAAAACACATAAAAACGATTTGATGGCGGATAGCTACGTACGAAAACTGGACCGATACGAAAGGACGGAAAACCAGTAACACAACGAATAACTAAGAATACTTAAACTAAATAAATACACACCTTTTTCGAGTATCTGACGAATCCATGTGTATCAGTTAAGATTCAAAGAAAAAAATGGCAGAATAAGGTAGATGAATGTCAATAACGCCTTAGTCGCCACCAGTCCCGGCAAGCTCAACGAGAATCGTTCAGGTTTTACTGAAAATGAATGAATATATGCATTGCTTAGAACTCGTAGTTGAAATATAACAGCGGAGAACAAAACAGGAGACGGTTGTAATGTGAAAAAAGTTGTTTGTTGGTAACAGAACACATAAATGATTATGAACAAGAGTGCCAAAGTTTATAAAACGAAAGCGACTTCACGAGATGTGAGGTCAACCAGAGGACAGCCAACGAGTATGAGGCAACGAAATGGAACCACTTCAAGCTGCACTACGAAGCAAGTAGAACGAGATGTTTGCCAGAAGGAAGAAGTGTGCGGTTGAATCATCAACCATATGCATCTATAATCAGCTGTTTCAATCTTCCTCATTGGAAGTCACGTAAAAAGTCGCTCTGAAGAGAATATGGTCGATCTCCGCATGAGTTATGCCGTAGAAAAACTCCCATGTCCAGCGGAGGCTTTCTTTCTTCTGGAAACACGAGTTCCCATGAAAGAGATGTACTGCAGACAGAAGTTTTGCGGACGGTTTTCACTCTTTTTTCTTGCTCTTAATCCAAAATTAATTAAATTAATTAAAATTGGTAAAATAATAATTAATCGATTAATTAATTAAGATTCCAAATCATCGAATTAACCTTGGTAGAGGCATTGTACGAACGTCTCATAAAATCCGTGAAACACTCCCTTTACAAGGTACTGCAAAAGATAGTCCCAACGGAGGTGGAGTTAGAAACGCTTATAGTAGAAGTCGAACGAAGCCCATCGAGGAGCTCGGTGATCTAGTAATACTGCGACCGATCGACTTTATTCAACGTGACATGATAATCACATACCCGTTCAAGTCCCTTAGAGAGCATCACGGTGATAAAGACTACATCCCACCAGAAGAAGAGAGTAAGCTCCGCACAATGCAAGAAGCCAAACTGGCCCTACTCTCTAGTCACGCGTTGATAGAACAGTACTGGACCACCTGGAGCCAGCAATATCTCAAGAGTCTTTGTCACGTAAAAAGTCGCTCTGAAGAAAGCGATACTGCCGAAACGTCAGCTACTGCTGTATTGTATTGTGTTTTTCTATGGAAGTAAATGTCTGCTGTCTAACAACTTCGCGACTGCTGAACAAGAAAACGACGCATTCACATCCCAATGCCGAGGTTAATAGGATGTCGATCCTGAGAACTAATGATTATCTTGAAAAAAGAGAAAGTGCACTTGATCAGGGTATGGATATGTATTAACTGGCAATGGATTATGGAAATAATGGTTGATATCTCAAGAGAATATAAAAGTAGTCTACTGTTATCAACCAGCACAATAATGACTGATGCTTATTCTTATTTCTTATTCTTATTTTTAGCAAAGTAAATCAGCATTGTAAGCCAGCTCCAGCGATTGCCTCAGTTTATCCCAGCTTTTGCGATATTCAAAAGTAACCAAATGGCCCTCCTTCTAATGCGAATGCATAGAAGTAGCAACTCCAGATGAGGTCCGTATATATGTCCCAAGTTGAATTTAATAGAATTAGAGAGATGAATTCTTCTGATGGAAGAAGCTGTGGGTGAATAGAATGCATAAGAGGAAGAAGAGGAAAAAGAGGTCTAGATGTGTCAATGAACTCACTCGGACGAAGGCGGTGTTGTCGCTCAGTGCACGAAAGGAAAACGGTTGAATGTTCGTCTGTGACGCGGAAAGACTGTTCCGCCGCCGCCCTCGCCGATTGCCGCTCGCGGACCTCGCTGCTGTTGCTGATGGATGGTGGCAGATCGTAGTGTCCGTCCAATCGTAGGCGAACATATTTTCCAAATGAGATATGTTTCCGCTAGTCGTCCATCACCATCACCATCGTTTTCATCATTACCGAAGACCAAGAACAAAAAACAACACGGCTGTTTGAGAAGGCTGTTTTGTGGTCAGTAAGATTTAAGGTTACAAAGGTTACTTCCTAAAATATTGATTTAGGTGGAAGTGAGATGTAACTTACATAAAAGAGCAATGCTATAGATTGTCGCTTTGTCAGATTCTTTGATACAGTAGAAGCATTTCTACAGAATATTCAAGCATGCCGTTAAGAAGTGAATTGTGAAGTGATGGGCCGATCAACGAGTGCAAAATGACGAACGAACGACGAAGAACAGTGATAGCTGCACCTTGTCAACAACATAAAAGTTATGTGGACGTTGTTTAATCATGGTAGTTTTCGACAATATAGTGTCATGTAATGAAGTACATCGTTTGGGACGAGTATTTTTCTATCGTGACTGCGCTCAGTCAGGTTGTCATCGGTGAAAAAGTGTGGTGCCTTGGTGGATTTAGTAGGATCCAGGTATCTAATGTATATTTCATATCTTTCTAGTATTATAGCAAGGACAATAAAGTAAGAGAACAATTTGTTAGCTAAAGTCAGTTCTAGTCTTGAAGATATTCGCGTGGTCAAACAATGTGCATCGCCTTATAGAAGACCTTCACAAAACTCTTATATTAGAATAGTAGTGACACTGAAGTGACATTTGAATACATGTTATCCAAAAACTATACTTATTTACTATTACTTAGTTTGTCATAAGAAGTAATCGCACCCGTATCACCTGTAGCCCCGTTGATCGTCGAGTAACTCGAACAGGTGCCACTAAATCTTCCATTTTTCCCTGTGACGTGCAGGAGTAGCCCAGTGGGTTTTGCTGGTTCTATGGACTCGTTGAACATTATTTATTTTTTCTAGGCTCTTCGTGAAGAACTCTGACGATAGGGCCGGTGGTCTTCCTCCAGTACGTTTGACATCCTGGGCAATTTAGTCAATAACGGCTCTTATCCATCGGTTGTCATTCATACGCATTACGTGTCCGGCCCACCTTATCTTCGACGGTTTGGCGTACAGAACGGCATCTCTAATTTTTGATCGTTGACGCAGGTCAGAGCTTCGGATCCCTTCTCTTACTTGTAGTCATACCGTTAAGTCGAAGAGGTGGGCACAGACTCGGGTGTTCTTTGTTCTCCTCAGTGATCCTCGATGTTCTCGAAAGCTTCCCAAGCCGGTCGTTTCCTTCTGCTGAGCTCTGGAGCTAAGTCGTTAATCACATTAATTTCATCACCTAGATAGACATAACTAGAGAATTCGGAGATATTCGTTTCCTTGAGCGTGAATGGGGCAAACGAAACCAATCCGTTCTACATGAACATCGTTTTCTTGAGATTTAGTCGAAGACCAATCTTGCCACACGCTTTATCAAAGTCCTCAAGCATACGTTTCGCTTGGCTAATGTCTGGTGTTATAAGAACGATATCATCAGCAAAACGAAGGTGGTGCATCTGCCGACCGTCGATTTTCACTCCCATAGTATCCCATTCCAATGTTCGCATGACGCTCTGGAGGGTGGCGATAAATAATTTTGGCGAGATTGTATCACCTCGCCTAACCCCTCTTTTGCCGTCAGTGTTAATACCGATGTAGAATGGAGATACCTTGGCTGTGAAGTTTTTGTACAGCTCGCGAAGAATCATTATGTACTGAATAGGGACTCCTTGACTATCAAGGGTTTCCATGACTGCTTCTATCTGAATTGAGTCAAAGGTCTTCTTTAAATCGATAAAAGTCAGATGGAGCGATCATTTCTACTCTCGCGATACTTCAATGAGTCTTGTTATCGTGTGGATGTGGTCCATCGTAACAAATCCTTTTCAAAATCCTGCTTGCTCACATGGCTCTCCTTCGTCCACTGTTCTTTCAATCCTGTTGAGGCTCGAGTGAAAAGTTTGTAGACGACAGACAGCAAGCAGATTAGGCGATAGTTACCTATATCGTGTAGGTCACCCTTCTTGAACAATAACACGGTCTTGCTGGTCTTCCACTGAGTAGGGACCTTGCATTCAGACAGGCAGCGTGTGAAGAGCTGAGCCACTGTGTTTGCGAGGACTGGTGGAAGGTTTTTCAGATGTTCTGGCTTTATCCTGTTCGTACCTGATGCTGTTCGATTCTACACTGATGAAATGGCGTGTCGGATTTCGGAAGGGAGAACCGATGGGACAACATATCCATCCTATTTTATTTTATATGACGGGAGGTGGACGTGGCTATTGAGGAGATCTGAGCACTATCGGAAACGATTTTCTCCATTGCCTTTTAGGACGTTGTAACTGCTCTCTCTAGGTGTCGGAGTTTAATCATCTTGATCTTGTATTTGACGAAGCTTCAGTGGGCTTTGCGAATGCTTCTCCCAGCCTCTGCAGCTTCGACCACTACTGCTGCTCTTCTCCAAGTCCATGTAGAATGCTGCTTCAACTTCTTCTTCGTCATAGTTTGTTGTCGGCGCATAAACGACGAAGATTATCCAACCCGGTATTGATCGACATCTTTTCAACCGTAAACGTCCGATTTGGGTAGGAAATTGTTCGAATGAATCGATGTTCATGGACAAACTCGTGCTGACTGGAATGCCGGTGCCGCCGACTCCTCTACTGTCACATGTTCCGAGAAACAGTTCTTCTCCGGTGTCACAGACGGCATTGAATGGGTGACATCGTTTCCTCTCGGCCAGGCCGATGACGTCGTACCTTATCCTGCTTGCTTGTATGGGCGAGTCTTCTATCGAAGACTCGGATGCAAGTGTACGTGCATTGTAGGTACAGATCGTCACCGTAGTTTTTTTGTAATCCAGGCAGCTTCCATTGACCCTCAGATTTTAACCGTACTCGTCCTACCCAACGCTGAGAAATTGGGGGCTCTTTCGTGGTCAGGGGAATGAGGACGTTTTTTTCACTGTGTTTAGCATTTTTATACCCACGTAGTATAGCTTGCTGAGCTCTGAACGTGGGGGCTGAGTATACTCAAGGGTAGCTTGCCAAGCTCTCCCAGAGTGTACATCGAGCTTATTTGTTGGAGGCGACTCCTAACCGCATCCTGTATACTTCCCTCTCACTTGATTGCATGCTTTTGGCCGAATTGACTTGTAGAATAGAATCCGCATAAAGCGAGAACGCACCCACATACGCATGTATGAATACGCCTAGCAAATACAGAAAGTATGTGCCAAATCGGCGCAGCAGAAACAGGGATTCCATCCCCTGCATCCACGTGCGTCTCAGGGAAGCAAAGGTCGCTTTTGGTCCGCGATTAACCCCCTATCCGTCACCTGGGGACGCGCCACGTAGCCTGGCGACCAACCGGCTCGAGATCCCTCATGTGAGGGAGATCCGTGATTAGGAAGTAATACGGTATACAATCGCCCGCACTTGAACTGAAATGTGCTTCATCGCAGAAGTGTAGTGAATTCTTCGTTCTGAGGTTATAGCTAGCTATTAGGATAGATTTCAAATCCTTCTGGCTTCTACAAGAAAGCTTTCCGATCTCCGCCATCTGTGGTCGGTGTCGATTTCTTCGTTCTTATCACCTGTCATTGCCAACGAGTATCGCCGCGGCGAAAACAGCAAATAACGAGAGAGAGAGAGAGAGAGAGAAGAACAGGAACAAGAAGAAGAGAGAAGAGAATAGGAAGGTTAAATAGTACGGCTCTAACCTACGTCAAAACGGCTGAGGGACTGCAACTTCTTAAGTTGTAAATCTAATATAGAGCTATATTTATGCTTTCACTCTTTTTCTGGTTCGTATTTCTTACATCAGCTTCGAAATGATCTCACTGAAGCAGTCAAGGCTACCTTTTCACCCTTTATACACCCGAAAGACCATCAATCAATTTTTAGAAAGGATTCATAAAGTATTTCGACGTCGTTGTTTTTGCTGTGCAGTTGTCGTTTATCATTTAGACTCTTACAAAGTAATGTACTTTCGTCAAGCTATCTTTTGCTTGGCACTCGGTTCTCAGAAAAAGATTATCAACTGCTACACTAAAGTGTTTTCACCTGATAACGCGCCGATTGTTATGCTCTTTGAATACACATCGAATTTCATTTACCACTCGACCTACAAGTTCATTTTGGTCACAAAAAAAGAAAGGTAATAAGGAAGCCAGAAAGTGACGAAAGGAAGGGTGCTAACTGATTGAAGGATTGAGTCTTTTCAGGGCGAACGTGATGCTATCAGATCAGTGTCGAATACACGAAACTTCTTTTCGGGCTTGATTACCGCCTTATGAGGTAGTTCTCGTTAGCCAACTACCGAACAGGGGAGTTTTGCGTCAGTTAGGATGTAGCTAGCGGTTTATTTTCAATAAATCTCGCGCCAATATGAATGCTGGCGAAATGATGATTCAATAAAGAACTGGGACTTTGTAGTAAAGCAGTATTTCATTTGTGAAAAAGAAGTTTTCTCACTTTTCAATAAAAGCGTTAGACTCGTTTCTCACACCGTTAAAGATCTGCTGTCATTATTGAAAAACTTAAGTGCCCACAAAAAAACCACGGAACAATTTTTCAACCAGCATAAACGAGCTCATCTGAAAGACATAAGCAAGCAAAGACATCCATGAAAAGAGAACAGGTTTGATCACATAGGAAATTCTTAATTTAAATACTACGTATATTAATGTTACATGGTAACTTTCCACGGATGAAATCCACAAATAGCATATTTATGTAATCTGACAATTGTATGTCCTACTGGCATGTGTCCTCCCAACGGTTTACCGCCTCATCGTGGCTGGGAGGTGTTCCTGGGTATCGGACTGCGATGTACAGCGGGACGTCTCCCCGGTAGGGTCTCCCAAGCTGAGAAGGAGTCCGGCGTTTCCATCAGAAAGTCTAGCTAAGAGTAAATCAATACCAGGATCCACCACCATTAAATACTACGTATATTAATGTTACATGGTAACTTTCCACGGATGAAATCCACAAATAGCATATTTATGTAATCTGACAATTGTATGCCCTACTGGCAGGTGTCCTCCCAACGGTTTACCGCCTCATCGTGGCTGGGAGGTGTTCCTGGGTATCGGACTGCGATGTACAGCGGGGCGTCTCCCCGGTAGGGTCTCCCAAGCTGAGAAGGAGGCCGGCGTTTCCATCAGAAAGTCTAGCTAAGAGTAAATCAATACCAGGATCCACCACCATCTTGGTATTAAAGTCGCATGGTGGTAAATCTCCCTCTGATCCACAAGGTGTTCGACTGCTTGTCGTGGTGAAGACCTGAGGCAGAGTTTGACCAGGCTGTCCTCGGGATTCCAGGGATAAGCAAAGGTTTAACCAGCAATTCTCCGAAAAATGGTGAGTATGCTGGGGCCCGCACAACTAGTGATGACGGACCGTTCAAGTATCGAGTGAGTACTGGCATGTGTGGCTGGAAAAGTACTGGAACGGGGCGGGATTGTTCGTGCACCTCATCATTGTTTATCGTACGATTTTCTTTCTGCTTCTTATTAAAGGAGATAGACATTAGAGTAACAACTTCAAGCACTTGACGACGTTTCAAAAGAGTTGTAAGCATTTAACGTTTTTTTAAGGAAAAAAAGCGAGCATCTCTGAACACAGAAAATCGAGCAGCACTCCAAAGAAATGGCAATATTTAGAAAAATAGTAAGAGATCAATGTCGGAATAAAGAATAAAATAAAGGATAGAGCTCTCGGCTTTGATCAATCCGTGAGGGATGCGTCATGCGCTCGACTTCGTTCCGAGATGACTGAATGCATATCTGGCCTTTACAATGACTCGCGGTGGCCTGCCGATCTATCGAGCCAGTGCTGCTAACCTCCTTGAGCGGTCTCTTGTACGAATTTACCGATCTCAGAGGGATGGAAGGCTTAGTGGGCCATGAGCGCAGAGATCGATTCCGTGTGTGTGCTGCAAGATGCCTCCGATCATTGTACTACACGCGCCAGTGTCGAAATAGAAAGTAAAATTCAGAGAAGGTTACTGAATGTGTTCTCGAAAATTTCTCTCATGGTCTAAAAACGTTCACAACAATTTTCGAACTGGAGCCTAAAAAGAGGCATCGAAATGATTCAAGGGTATACTTTGCGCTCTAAACACATACTTTACTCACAAATACTTTTAAGTTTTCCGAGCCTCTGTTATCGATGCTTGCCATATAAACGTCGTAGAATGTTTACAGGTAAAGGGGCCTTTAAAAAAAGTTACTCCGAATTTTGTAGTTGTTCGTAACACCCGATACGCATTGGTGGTAATGAATTTGCTCAGAAATGGTGGACTCTTGCAACTGCCCACCAACATTCTAACTCATGCTTGTCAGTTTAAGCGATAACTATCAAAAAGTCTCTGCTGAGAACTAACCAACGTATGACAAAGATAGGAAACTGTAATAGCACCAAAAAACTGGAAGAAAGGTAAAATTGGGACGAATTCTAAAGAAGGGTCTTGTTGTATAGGCAACGGAACGCAAGGGGAGAATGCGTTTCCCAGTAGTGAGATATCTTTCGGTGTCGCATTGATAAGAATCACAAAAACGTCGAACATCAAGAGACAGCAAATGAAAATGAGAAAAATAAGGGCGACATAATGAATTTGTTGGTCGAGGCTTGCAAAGAAAGAAAAACCTAGTGAAAATCGGAGTGCGTACTCACCGTATCGACTATTTCGATGCCAAAACAAAATAAAAAACTGTAACAGTTCTACGATTATCTAATGAAGCGAAAGCGAAACTTAGCAGCAAACATTGATCTGTAAGTCGTAAAATGCATTGAAATAGGACGCGAAAACTCCAGGGAAAAAAGAGAAGTTTAAAGATGTTTTGATGAAGAATTACAAGGTCATCGTTGCTAGTTCCGTGGTTGAAGTTCGTTGTCGTGACAAACGTCGTAGCACATGAGAGAACACTCGGGCACTCTAATAGAGCACCAGAAATTCGACAGGAGTAAGGTGACGGCGATTTTCGTTTACGACATCCTCTATCTATTTTTTATCATGGACTCTAGCTAGAACCAGTTAGCTCATTTGCTCTACTTTCGTCAACGTGATTCACAGGTCACACTGTGACGTGAACACTCTCGTGAAAAGCAATGAAGGTATCGTTTTTGTTTTCCAAAAATTGATTTCTGTCACCCGACAATGCAGAATTTGCAGATGATGAGCACTTCATCTATTTATTTTCTCGACTATATGCGTCATCCAAAAACCTCTTCGGATTTTGTATGTGTGTACCACTTTTTTGAGCAGAGTGAGCTTTTCTCAGACTATTATGGAAGTAATTTTCATAGCCCAGAGAGATGGTATGCTTAATTAGCTAGTAGCATGGTCTAGGTAGGGCCTTGACCACGCCATAGAACGGCGTCTCTAGTAGAGTACTCACCGTACCCAACGTAGACATGACATCAAAACTCTTTTGAAAAACTAAACCGAGCAGTAAAACTATTAAAAATAAATTTTTTTTATTCTTTTTTAACACCCAATGGAAAATACGATTTAATTCGATGTTTTACTAAGTCGGAAATAGTATAACCACCGCATTGAATTCCATACAATCTCAGGTTATACTGCGCATTCATTGATAAGAACTTTTCTTATTCTTACACAATCAAACTTTGTTCTGCTGTAATTTGTCAATCCATTGTTTTCCGTTTCCGTCTTTTTTTTTGCTCTGGCACTCATTTCATGAACGACAGATCGATGATTGAACAAATGGAATTTCGACCATCGGGAAATAATGGTGTTCCCAAAACGCTACACGATCCTTGCTCGTAGCTACTACAGCAGCATAAAAAGGGAACGGTAGAGCAAAGTCTGTTTAATGAATTTGTTAAGTTTTCAAGTTTGCAAGTTACCGAAAACTTGAGGATGGTGTTGACAAATGAGTACCAAACGCTAGGTGTTAAGGAAACACCCTATTTTTTCTACGTCGCAACGGATGTTCCTTGATTTCTATCTGTATCTCCAGTTTGAAAAGACGTAAATGTTCTACATAAGCTCCTATAATTGAATGTGGAAAGAAGAACCTGTTTTGTTGTAACAAAGGAAACTAACAGTTGACAATTTATCAGCAACATCAATATTACCTTCAGAAAAAAGACGGACGAGTCGTGCACGACGAACTACCAGCTGTGGATCAGCCTGTCTACATACACTCTTACGAACTGTCCTTGTTGAGCCGATGCAAAGTTGGCATAAGTTATTGTTGTTGTTGTTGTTGTTGTTGTTGTTGTTGTTGTTGTTGTTGTTGTCGTCGTCGTCGTCGTTGTTGGTGGTGATGGTGGTGATGGCGGTAGTGGTGATGGTGTTGTTGTTCGATGGCAAATGTTTTAGCGGATTCGCCTCCTTCAGAGCCGTACTTTTGCAACGAACCAACCATCAACCACCCATCAGCTCAACAATGGCAGTTCGTAAAAATAAACAAATAAATATATATATATATCATTTATGCCAAAATTTATAGAAAGTCGATCTTTCGAATTGTTTTAGGCCAATAACAAATCGTATCCAGGATCGAATTTCTATTAACCTCGGCATTGAATTATGAATTCGTGGTTTTCTCTCTTAGCAAACGCGAGGTTTTTAAACAGCATTCGTTTGCTTCCATACAATAATACACATACAACACAATCGTAGCTGACGTTTCGGCAGAATCGCCTTCTTCCGAGAAAGAGAGAAAACGACGAATTCATAAGCCAATAACAAAGTTTGCAAATTGAAGCAGAATTTCGGTCTTCAGGCATTTAACGGAAGAATTCAGCGATCACTGTAAGGGACAACGGTAAAACTAAGAAAGGCGATGGAGGTAAGATGAATAATCACTTAGAGATAGAAAAAATTACAAGTAGAGTCATGCTTGGGAGAAGTTGCTATTACCATGATAGCTGTCAATTGGAACCCATGGATTAGAATGGAACGAACAGTGTGAGCGGCTCTGGTGAGTTTATCCTGGCGACCAAGGCCATCCACGGCAACTTGCAATTCCACAAGCCCCACCCTCAACGCTGGACGTGGGAATCTCCCAGTGGAGAGTACCATAACGAAAAAGACCACATCATAGTAAATGGAATGTTTTGCCTAACCGATGTCATTGTTGTCCCAAAATTCTGCACGGGATCAGACCACCGTCTCCTTCGTGCAAGATTCTATTTCTCGCGGAAAGGAGAAGAAGCCACTAAATTCAAAAACCAAAGCCCCAGAACCACGGTAAACTGAGACTTATTCAATTCATTAGCTGGCTTTTGGAAAGATATGGTTGACGATAACATCGACGAGGAATACGATGGGCTCATTCACCTTCACATTAGCGCTATGAAACCTGAGTTCAAAAGTCACAAAGAGACGCCTGTCTCCAGAAGCACTTGAGCTCATAAGGCAGTGGAATCGCACGAGCTGCAGACAACCGCGAACTAACGTCCGAACTTACGAAACAAGGCAGACTGGAGATAAAAAAGATGTTAGACAGAGAAGAGCAGCAGTAATGGTTGAACCTGTAGAGACTGGGAAAAGCATTCGCAAAGCCCACCGAAGCTTCGCCAATTATAAGACCAAGATGATTGCACTCCGACGCTTGGACGCAACAGGTTCACAGTCCGGAAAGGCAATGGAGAAAATCATTCACGAATACTACACAGATCCCTTCGATAGCCACGTCCACTTTTCGTCATATGAAATAAAAGACGATGGATATGTTGCAGTAGCGCTTCTTCCTTCCGAAATCCGACATGCCATTTCGTCGGTGAAAAATCGAATTGCACCTGTTCGGAACAGGATAAGATCAGAACATCTGAAGAATCTTCCACCAGTCCTCGTAAACACGTTCGCTCGACCCTTCACACGTTACCTGTCTGAATGCAAGGTCCCTACTCAGTGGAAGACCAGCAAGACCGTGTTGTTGCTCAAGAAGGGCGACTTCCACGATAAAGGCAACTATCGCCTAATCTGCTTGCTGTCTGTCATCTACAAACTTCTCACTAGAGTCATCCTAAAGAGAACTGACAGAACACTGGACGAAGGACAGCCGTGCGAGCAAGAAGGGTTTCGAAAAGGATTTAGTACGGTGGATCACATCCACACGATAAGAAGGCTCATTGATGTATCGCGAGGGTGCAAAAGACCGCTCTGTCTCACTGTCAACGATTTGATGAAGACCTTTGATTCAATTGAGATCGAAGCAGTCGTGAAAGTATTTGATAGTTAAGGAGTCCCTACTCAGTAAATAAAGATTCTTCGTGAGCTGTACAAAAATTTCACAACCAAGGTATCACCTTCCTACGACGATGTCAACATTGACGTCGAAAGAGGGGTTAGGCAAGGCGATACCATCTCGCGAAAATTAATCAATTGTCGGCAGTTACATCATCTTCGCTTTGGCGATGATATCGTCTTTATAACACCAAACGTTAGCCAAGGGAACGAATGCTGGCAGACTTTGATAAGGCCTGTGGAAAGGTTGGTCTTCGACGAAATCTCACAAAGACGATGCTCATGAGGAACGGATAGGTTTCGAATGCTCCATTAGCGCTCAATGGAACGAATATCTCTGAATGCTCCAGCGTCTGCCTAGGTCGTGAAATCACTGCGATGACCGACCTAGCTCCAGGTTAAGCAGGAGGAAACGAGCGGCTTGGGGAGCTTTTAAGAGCATCGAGGTTGTAGTGAAGAGAACAAAGAACATCCGACTCTGTGGCCACCTTTTCAACACAATGGTAGCTCCTGCCCTAGCATATGCGTTAGAAATCTGGTCGCTGCGTAAGCAGGATCAAAGATCACTCAGCGTTATCGAACGCGCAGTCGAAAGGACCATTCTAGGAATATCCCGTTTCACACAAGTAAGAGATTGGATCCGAAGCTCTGACCAACGTCAACGACGAAAAATCAAAGATGCCGTTCTATACGCCAAACAGTCGAAGATAATGTGGGCCGGACACGTAATGCGTATCAATGATAACCGATGGACAAGGGCTGTTAGTGACTGGATTCCTCGGGATGTCAAACGTGCTGCAGGAAGGCCACCGACCCGATGGTCAGAGTTCTTCACGAAAAGTCTGGAAGAAATATATGATGCTCGACGAGTCCCTAGAGCGTGTAGGACCCACTGGGCTACGCTTGCATGCAAGAGAAAAAAATGAAAGATTTACTGGTGCCCGCTCGAGTCACTCGACGAGCAACGGGACTACAGGTGATACAGGTGATACAGGTGATACGTTTAGTGGGACATGGGAAGAGCAATGGTTAAAGATGCCTTGCAAAAACCCGCATGATTTTCTGCCTCGACCTTGCTCCAAATCAACCAATTTTTTTCCTTCAATCATGGACCGGCAAATTGCTATTAGACTTATCTTAAAAAACAGTGTACGTAGGCCAGCGATTATCTTTATGGTTGAGAGATAAGGAAGTTGCAGTAGCAGCTATTCCAGCAATAATACGAAGTGGATCGTCATAAGCAGCACTAAATTGCTCTCAGAGAGAGGAGGAAGTCTTCAAATGGTGGCCCAAATTAATGCAGGGATCAGAGCATTATGTGAAGTAGGGTCAAACCAATAAGCGAAATAAGAAAACATACTGTTAAAAGATGTACTGTAGTTCACAATCGTTTCTGCTAGCAATTCACAGACGTAGCAAGGGCGTAAAAACTTTGCGGGTTTGCTTTAGAGAGCGAGCCAGTGCTGCTATATCAGTACAAGATCGCTGAGGTGCAGAAAGTAATTTTATTTGCTCTGTCCAATGAATTGCAAGGATCGTTCGACCAACTAGCACGTCTGCTTTTTACTTTTTGCTGATAAGTGTGTCATTATTTCCACTGAAGAATTTGGGTGCTATGAAGGAATCGACGTTGAATGATGAACCACATATGTATTCTTTCTTTGACGAGCTTACACGAGGTTGATAACAATATTTATTATCTGCTAACGTTGCAGAAGTCGGTGCTAGGATAATAAGTATTGTTATCAGCCTCGTGTAAGCATCGTTTCTGCTAGCAATTCACAGACGTAGCAAGGGCGTAAAAACTGCGGGTTTGCTTTAGAGATCGAGCCAGTGCTGCTATATCAGTACAAGATCGCTGAGGTGCAGAAAGTAATTTTATTTGCTCTGTCCAATGAATTGCAAGGATCGTTCGACCAACTAGCACGTCTGCTTTTTACTTTTTGCTGATAAGTGTGTCATTATTTCCACTGAAGAATTTGGGTGCTATGAAGGAATCGACGTTGAATGATGAACCACATATGTATTCTTTCTTTGACGAGCTTACACGAGGTTGATAACAATATTTATTATCTGCTAACGTTGCAGAAGTCGGTGCTAGGATAATAAGTATTGTTATCAGCCTCGTGTAAGCTCATGAAAGAAAGAATACATATTGGTTAAGCACACCGAGGTTCAAGGAATGTCGGTTTCGAAGGATGAACCACATAGTTGCTAGTTTTTTTTTAAAAAAAAAACACACTGTCCAGTGTATCTCTTTGACGTCGTCGATGTAGATTTGATGATAATCTGACGAAACCTACTATGCAGACATTTGGTTATAAATGGGCGAGCATGATTTTACCAATCGCTTCCTCTTAATTACAACCACAGTGGTGCAGAGGTATTTATAGAAATTGGACCTCAGACCAGATTCGAGCACACGATTGCCTTTTCCTGGGGATCACGGGGTGCCTACTGCATTACTGAGGCCGCTGCTTTTCCTTTCTCTAACTCCTAGTTACAGAAATTCTATGCATCGAAAACATACAAATACGTATAAATTAATAGGCAATATTGCTTCATTGTACACATCATGCATTGGTTAGAATGCCCAGCAATACACACTGGATGGATATCCGGTTCAATGCCGCGATCCGGCTCTCCGCCAACCCTCAGAGAATGGCACATCGCGACTAGGATACTTCACGAAAGAAGTACCGTCTCACAGTTCACTGGTAGGCCACGCACGAGAAAATAAACATTCGAACACCTCAGCGGTGTTTAATGGAGTCGAATCCATAGCGTTTTTTCAAGGGAATGATCAGCTTTAAAAGCTTCATTCTTTATTTAACTCGTTTATCATCTACCAGAGCACAGTTCGCCTTCCAGAAAAAGGAAAAGACAAACTTTTTCAAGTGAATTCAGATTTTCTCACCTTAGTCACTTTCCCAAATCAAGAGCAATTTTTAACTTTCAGGTAATTAAGGTGGAGACATCGCTTAGATTTCGAAGCAGAATGGATGTTACTTTATTGAAAACTTAAGCGTTTCCGTAAACCTTCATTAGATTGGCTGAAGAGTCGATAATCTAACGCCGCAAGTAATTCTTATATTTAATTATTTTTCATCACATTATTCCGCCATCCATTCCAACACTTTACCAGCTCATTGTGAGTGGGAGGTGTACCTGGGTGTAAGACTACGATACACAACAAATGATTTATCACCTCGCAGGGCCTCTCGAGCTCCACATTTCTATCCGGATGCTAAGAGCGAACCAACACCAGGAATCACTACCATCCTAGTGCCAAACCTCTTTCAAGAGTGGCGACTGCCTAGGGTGGTTGGGGTGGTCACGACCTTAGGGGTAGCTTTCCTAGAATGATCTCAGAACTCTAGAGAATTGTAATATCTAAACTAGCGGATATCTGCAATGAGAACTGTGCTGGAGCCAGCGCAACCAGTGAAGACGAGCCATCCAAGTATTGAAGTAAGTAGTATGAATAGTATTCAACCTGGGTTTCAGCAACTACGTGAAGACTTCACCTCTATACGAGTTATATGAGGCGAATATAATTGCACCTTACTATTTTTAACAAACACAGCTCAGCTGACTGTGAACTTCGTTAATCTGCAGACTTTGTCTCCAGGATAAAAATTTCTTTTAGGTTCTCATGTTTCCTCTTTCGAGTGCAGTTCCATTGAAAAAATTTCGATTCAATACGACTACGAATACCCTATATTGCGAGGATTAACGACTGTGGACCATCGACTAGGGTAATCAACTTGGAAGAAGACGAAAGCGTGGAAACGTTAACGGAACAAACCTCTTTATCAATTTCGTGTTAGGTTATCAATCAAAGAATACACGTTGATTAGTCACACGGAGGGGTAAAAGAAAGTAGATTTTTGAAAAGCTCTTTTTGTTCCACCAGAATGAATCGTTTGAAAATTGTTGAAGTTATATGGTTATGGTTATCTCTTTTCGTTGGAAATTACACATGCCTAAATATTGTTATCAATTTTTGAGAGGTTTAATTCTAAACTGCTTAACTTTATCCTCAAATGACTATTGATCGAATAATTCCCGTCACTTATCGTAAAACCGACTTGGTCGCTCAAGGGCTGCTATAAAGATCAAATAACTGCACCAAATTATAAATATTTAAGCAAAAGATCAAGGCCCAAAGTTCTCGGTTTTGATCTGATCAATCCCTGGAGGATGCGCAGCGCATGCGACATCATTAAGTATCGTTTGGAGGTGATTGAATGAGCATCCGGCCTTTACAATGACTCGCGATAGCCCACCGATCTATCGAGTTAGTGCTGCTATCCTCCTAGGCAAGTCTGGTACGAATTGGCCGATCCCAGAGGTATGGAAGGCTTGCTGGGTCATGAGCGCGGGGATTGATTTCACGTGTGCGTTGCCGATCGCCTCTGAGCACTGCGCCACAAAGACCCCTATAATTTTTAAGCATTTAAAGAAAGCCAATGAAGCATTTAAATAACGCTTGAAGTCTTCAAATAATTTCGCTTGAGCAATTTCATGCTGCACTTTTCTTTCCTTACTGATCTGTGTTCGATAATTTTACATTCCTTTCCGTAATCATAAAATAAAACTAATGCGTGTAAAACGTACAAACCCGATCTTCTACACTTTAGTATTTTTTTCTGGATGACCTCCTCCAAGCCGTTTCTCTAAGAATCTTTGTGTTGCCAGTCGTGTCCTACTGCTTCAAATACGATATCGTTATCACTGTTTGCTGTTCCGTTTTATCAGGCTCGGAATTGGTGAATGGTGCGAAATGAGAGGTCATTCATTGGATACTTAGATTGTTAAACAGGGCAACATGAGCCCAAAACACAAAATCATCTAAAACCCGGATAGTGAAACTTTTATACATTTTTAAACGAAAATCTATGAACAACGTACTTGACAGAGAAATCAAAGTACCAGAGACAACAACGAAAAGTTCACAGAAAGCCTACCGTAAGCTCAATTGCAGCCTGTCGGAGAAAAATGGTCCAGCTTCCGGAGGCGAGAAATGTCTAGCATTTCTTTCTTCTGCTTAGTAACAGTTCATCATACCACGTTAATTTTGTGAGTACGTTAAAGAAGTTCTACCTATGAAGAAGAAAGATTAAATAAAATATAATTTGAATGCAATTTTCGAGAAGAAAATCTACAAAAATCAATGAAAATCAATCTTCCACTGAACATACAAGCACATAATGAGGACACCATATAGAGCTATCGTACACAATCGATCGATGATTAATGGGTTATTTATTAATTAATTAAAATGCGATCATTTTCATGAAAAGATATTGCGACGGCTTAAATTCGAAACGAAATGACTAGAGTGCGAATTTCAGCAAAAACATGAAACCAGCTGAGATCAGACCTGAAAATTGTGTTTGTTATATTACACTAAGGTTAGAAAACTCAATTCTCAAGTAAATCTAAAATCTCTATCTTTTTAAGGCTGCTAGTAAGGCTCAGTCGTAATCTTCTCAAGGACTTGTCTTATGTTCGAGCTTTCAAAGAGAATTACTAACCTGCTACTGGAACTGTAACCATCCATGAAATGACAATGTTACGAAATATAGACCATTTAACTCGTTCACGAGATTTCACGAGACCAACAGCCACCACTGACCCAACCTTAAAAGGTAAAAATACGTGGTGTTGCAGACTAGCCGATGAATTACATTTTTCCTTTAAAATCGCATAAAATCCGAACAGATCGGTATTTTCTTAGAAAGAATCCATTTTCTACAAGTAAAACTCTTGTCATTAATCATGCTGAGATAATTGCTAAACTCCGGACAGCAGGTGTCTGCGGTGGGGAACGAACGCGCTATCACCCTTTCCGGGAGCTAATGCGTTCACCACCACACCATACCGGTCCTTTCTTTTGCCTGTCTCTTAGCTAAAACTCTCGTGTTCGTTATTTACCAGGCAATGCGTTGTGCTGATCGGCAGTCCAAGTTTGCTGCAAACCAATGCCGTCAAGGCAGCGCCAAACTCGATGGTGAAACCGCTGTAATTATTGGATATTAGTGAAATCTATGCTACCGTCCAGCATAGATAGCCGATTTTTTGGACAAATATATACAAAGTGTTAAAGGGGAAAGTGTTCTACTTTCGTTGATAACGGATAGTTAACGGTGCTAGTAAAAATGACAGCACAGAGAGCTTAATACTGTGTGAGAACAATTTCTACTTTTTGTTGATGAAATGAACCTTTTCTCATAAGAAAGAGTCCACTGTGGCGGTTGGAAGTGCAATACGAGTCGCAATACACACCTGATCGATTGCTGATTCAATTCCGTGTCATCAACTCTTCAATGGATCATCAACTCTTCAATCCTTCTCGGAAAGAAAATTGCTACCACCCTTGTGAGGGAGAATAAAAACGCTGTCTTAATACAAGTGCGTACACCGTAACTCACTGTATGCGCCAAATATGATTCAGTCACCTCCGTGATGAGCAGTGGAAGGCGTCGAATGCATCATGGGTTGATTAACGCGGAATGCTTCATGTTCCATCATTAATCGTAATATAAAACATGACTATTTCTACCTTATTATACGCCTTAGAAACTTGAACGCTACTTAAGCAAGAGGAAAAGCTGGTTAGCTTTATCACAGGGTGATTTTGGAGTGTCCTTTTTTATGAAACCTAAACACGTAGAATCAGAAATACGAAAACACTTCGATGACAGAGTTCGTACGAACTACTGCAGGCGCGCAGATGTTAATAATAATCTGGAGCAGAAGCATTTTTGTCTGGATAATGATAATTGATAAAAACGGCAATTAATAGAGGTATTTCAGATGATGTCAGGGACGACAATGAACGCTGTAATCAGAATTCTTCACGAAAGTTCTAGATGAAAGACGAGTTTCCGATCGTATTACGCAAGAGAGCAAAGCCCAGTTGACGACTCTTGCATGTGATAGGGGTGAATGTGTACCTTACTGCGAATCGCTGAAATAGTTGGATGATCACGCGGAGCACAAATGACACTGCTGTGATTGGGATATGCTGGGGTCAATAGACGGTCGGTCGTGGGAGTTACTGCTATAATAGTCGTAGTAAATTTTGTACCAATTTAAACTAAGCGGGTAAACTAACTACTTTATTTGAAACGCGTGACAAAGCTAAAAAGAACACTATTTTTTATTTGCTCCCTACCACAGTTTTCACGATGAGGTATGTGAAATACAACCACAATGATGCTGAGATTTTTCGAAGCTTCCTAACTGCAGGTGTCTGAGATGGGGATCGACACACTATTACCCTTTCAAGTAGCTAACGCGTTCACCACCACAGCATGCGTGCCATTTGCTTCATTGTTCTCTCTGCTAATTTTCTATCTACCATTACCATCAGCAATCACCGGTCAACCGAAATTGTTTTGGCTGCCACTTAGTAACTATTCGCCTAAAACAACAGCGCTCTCCTGAACAGACTTGTAGTTACTTTCTGGAAAATAATATCTCTAAAAAGAACTAGACCCAGCTTGTTAAATCGTTATTCAGCGGCTGGTAGACTAAATGCTGAATTCGCTGCCATCAAAGGAGTCGCTGTCATTATCAAAAACTCGAATTAAAACGCAGCAAATTTCCCACTGTTCCACATATATCGCCAACTGGCGAGGGGCTGAGAGTGCGCTCTTGCGTTTTTACCAAAAATAACTCTCGACAGGCACTTAACATCTTCGTGAAAGAATATAGAAGGACCTCCAATTGAAGCCGAACCCAAGCGCGAGCTCGGCCACTTCCATGGTGACGTTGCGAGACTACGAGGTGATTGGATGAAATGCCGGGACACGAAGACGACTCATCCAAATATCTGTGGAGCTAAACTTAATCGATTTCCAAATAAGGAAAACATGAATTTTCACATTTTTTAATGTTTTTTCAGATAGAAAAACCACAACCAGTGAACGCGAAAAAAAAACAGTAATATCGCATTTAGCTAAAGGTGAGTAGAAACATAGACACACTGTTAGATCTAGTTCCGAAGAAGATTTTTCAACAGCACAGGCGTTTTATCATTGTTTAATTTTACCTTGACTATAAATATAGTCTAAAGCTTTACTGCAGAACCCGCGCCACATTCATCGTCTTCACTCCCGTTAATTATCGAGTTAGTCACACGTATTCAATTAAAGGTTCCATTTACCGCTATCAAATGGCAAAGATATTCAACCAAGTCCACCAATTCCAGAGACAGGAAATGCTTCAAGCAAAATGTGGGGTCATTGTTTTTACTGCCTTTAGTGTGGGTGCTGACGGCAAAGATCGCCATTGTTTTGGCTATCACGAGCTCAAAATCCTTTACATTCCTTCCAGATTCCACCAACACCAAAAATAAACCTATTTTCAGTGAAGGATTGCTCTTAGTTTTAGAGATTCAGCAGTGTTTATAGGTCACTGCCTCTTCTCAGTATCACCGGTGTAGACACAACGGCTTCCATTTCTAGTAAAAAGTGCTATTAAAGTTCTGACTTTCCATTCAGTGTCTAGACACCTTTTATGGCAAGGCACGATGTGAAATGCAACCATAAGGATGTTAAGATATAGGTGAAACTGGGAACCTTGGCATGACCTAGAACCGACAGTTACCTTGCCGGGACCTCACGTGTTATCCACCACATCAGTCGAGATCTTTGCTTTGCTCTACTAAAAGGGTGAGACGTGATTTAGACTGCAGCTTCAGCTCAACTGCTTCAATTCTGAGTTGAGCTCCGCAGATCATTCACGTTAACGGGTCATTGCTAATAGCACTCATAGAGTAAAAGCACAGCTCAGAGAAAGGCAAAGCAAGGATCTCGGTCTCGGGATCACAGATTTCGTTCCTTGAAAAGTGCTCTTTCTAGATGGGAGAAGAAATAGTGGTTCTGAATTAATACAGATTGCATTACCAGACCACACAGCATTTGAGAATCCAAATTTTAATCGATTATCTATTTTGATGGATTACACGCTTGGCGACGGCCATATCTTTTAGCAAAGCATTTAGAATGCTATAAAAAATAAAGGCTAAAGCTCTCGGGGTTGGCTTATCTTTGAGGGGTGCGCTATGCATGCGACTTCACTAAGCATCATTTGGAGGTGATTGAGTGAATATTTGGTCTTTACAATGACTCACGGCAGACTACCGATGTATCTAGTCAGTGCTGCTATTCTTCCAGACAAGTCTGGTGCCAATTTACAGACCCTGGAGAGATGGTAGGCTTATTGGGCCAGCGGCGCGGGGGGTCGATCCCATGTGTGTTACAGGGCGCATCCCAGAATTACGCCACACGCGCCGACATTTAGTATGTTATAATGGAAAAAAACTGCCTAATCTTCTCTATATTTCTGAGTTAAAAAGCATGGAAAAATTCCCAAATTTCCGACGTAAAAAAACTCGTTTTCTACCTTTTTTCTTATTATCGATCTCTTATAATGAATATACAGGTTGTGCTTAACGACACCTTTTCAGTTTCTCGGTTTACTTGTTATGTGCAGCATTCACATCCTCTGCAAAAAGACCCATGCTGATGACCTCGATATTTCTATGTTGAAGACCATCTAAGAATTAACTTATGCTAGAGTCTTTTGAAAGTAACTCTTCTATGGCAGCTTTTCTTGATCTACGCTAACTGGTGAATAGTTTTGTTGGTATTTAGGAAAATTCACGTATGGGCTATTCTAGGAACCCAGAGAGAAAATAGTTTTCCAGTATGCTGAGGCGTTCACCGGACATCTCGTGCTAGCAGGGAACCCGATTAGTGAGACGAGGTGAAATAAAATTCATGAATTCCACTCAAACACATTATTTGTTTTTTATTCTGTTAGCTGGTGTTTCATCGCAAATCCTTTGAGTTTGCTGAAGTGGATGGATGAGTACGTCTGCAGTCGTCATTACGTAAACGATGCCTCTTTTTCAGCATCTACAATACATCTAGTAGATGTGAAGCACGTCATCTATGATGCATTTATTCATCTCGAGTAGTTTCCACAGGTTTTTTTTTTACCAATCGGCGACTATATGAATTGAACAGATGAGTCTGGATCCATGAGTTTTTTCATAAAAAAGGAGAAAGTATTGTCACACCACTTTGAGCCTCTACTAGCATACTCCATTTATGTCGGATTCTTACTCACTAAACACCCACATGTAGAATAAATGTGATCTCCTAAGCTACAATGCTCTCATTGTCAGTTTCTCTCGATCACCACATTTACTAGGTGTTTTTGTATATTCACTCCAATGCTCTTTCTTCTGATTGACAAAACTTAGGAGGCAGCACCTTCATTTGCCTAGTACCTCTTGAAAAGATGATGACAGTGTTGCAAGAAGCGAAGGCTTAATTTAGCTTATTTAATGCGTATAACCTTTTCGCCTCCACCGAGCGATTTCTTATCAAATAAACGCGATAGAGAATAGCCTTGGCAAGAACACCCGATGTATTAACAATGGCTTAGGTGTGCTTTATATGGCATAATCTTTGTTGGAATCTTATTCTTGAAAGCGTTTCTGCCTACAGAGGATAAAGCAAAGAAAGCAAAAGGGAAGAAAAACGGGCAGTTCTTATGGAGATTCGTTCAGTCCACTACTCTTGACAGAATGACCATGGGCGAGAATCTCAGTTGTGATAAAATATTTTCTTCTTATTTTATAATCACATTTCGCGCTATTGCTCCGGAAGTGCTCCTCGGAAATCGGAATCGTGGTGTGGTGGTGGTTTTCATCTGGGCCAATCTGAGAACAATATCGAGATTGGGAGGCACGTAAAAACGGCTCTGAAGAAGGCGATTACGCCGAAAAGTCAGCTACGATCATGTTGCATGCGGGTTATTGTACGGAAGTAAACGTATGCTGTTCAACAACCTCACGATTGCTGAGAAAGAAAACAACAGATTTATAATGTCGAGATTAAGAAGACTCAGAATCCTTACTAGTGGCGCTGTTTTTGCTGCTAGAAACAGTGTTTTTGTTTAGTTTTCTTGTTCAGCAATCGCGAGGTTGTTAAACAGCATACATTTACTTCGATAGAAAAACACACAATACAATACAACACAACAGTAGCTGACGTTTCGGCAGTATCGCCTTCTTCAGAGCCTGGAAGGGTATGCTGATATACAATTTATTAGGCCAAACACTTCAATAACACTTACAGTAAGACGAAAAACTTCATGGCAATTACATGATC
>MQTX01000040.1:3680628-3763220 GCA_009735665.1 Angiostrongylus cantonensis
AGCAGGGAGGAATGCCCAGAGGTTACACGCGACCTGGCCCCGTATCTATATATCAATTTCTGATGTGGGGTGGCGCAGTCATCAACCATATGCGACTATAATCAGCTGTTCTAACCTTCCTCATTGGAAGTCATGTAAAAAAGCGGTGAGTTTTTCGAGAAGCTGTTGATCATGTAATTGCCATGAAGTTTTTCGTCTTACTGTAAGTGTTATTGAAGTGTTTGGCCTAATAAATTGTATATCAGCATACCCTTCCAGGCTCTGAAGAAGGCGATACTGCCGAAACGTCAGCTACTGTTGTGTTGTATTGTATTGTGTGTTTTTCTATGGAAGTAAATGTATGCTGTATAACAACCTCGCGATTGCTGAACAATAAAACTACGCATTCATATTCCAATGCCGAGGTTAAGAGAAAGTCAAACATGGAAGTGTTTTTGTTGTTTTGAG
This sequence comes from Angiostrongylus cantonensis, assembly GCA_009735665.1. Taxonomy (NCBI): domain Eukaryota; kingdom Metazoa; phylum Nematoda; class Chromadorea; order Rhabditida; family Metastrongylidae; genus Angiostrongylus; species Angiostrongylus cantonensis. Next base: position 3,681,076 of record MQTX01000040.1, read on the forward strand.
AAACCAGCGCTAGCAGCCAGAATGAGAACTCTTGAAGAAAAAAGCGAAGGAAAATCTCACTCAAAAAATCTCTTTTATTTCTTTCAGGCTGGTTGATCGCACAAAATAAGTGTATTTGTCCCTACGTTTTGTAGCTTGATATTCCAGGTAACCTTTTTTTCTCCACAGTGATGAAGCAAATCATAGAGATTAGTTGAAGTGCACAGAGGCAGTGAATGGAATGGAACAGCAAAACGTCGCTGTTTTGTTCCTTTTGCTTAAAAGTGTTATTGCCTTTCTTAATTTAATGTATTTCTCAAACACTCGACTCACGTTGCTGGGTTTATTTCGGACATATTTGTACCAACCGTCCTGATAACTCGGTGGCCAAGAAGCCACAAACCCACGCAGATGGAGAATACTCCATAGAGAAGGATGTAGATCGGGACCTTAAATGATTCGAATTCGTCAATAGGACTAACACTATCAAAAATAATAAGCGAAGTATTTTCAGACTAGCACCCCATGTAGCAACACCGAAGAATGACTGTCTATTAGCCTCGACATTGATCAGTTACTCACTTTTTTCCAATGAGAAAACACGAGATTGATATTATAGCATTTATAAGCCCACAATAACTGACGTTTCGGCTTTTTACAAACGCTTTCATAACCTTAGCAGATAGCACTTAGCACATAAAATGGTATTCGCATAGTAAACAGCTTCATTCAAACACCCATCGTTTTATCTATTGTAAACCATCCAGTTAACCAATGGAGACCAGTCACACATGGTATTACATGAATAAGAACGTACCTGGGTCAGGTCGTAGAATCATCTTGAGACAGGGGGTCACACGTGATCACAGGAGCCTACTCATTGCTGCTCATTTTTCGATTTTTGGAATTAAGCCAAAACGCTTCAAGAGTTTTACGCGCTGATGTTTTCGATTCCTCTACGAGGGTAATGACTTCTACTTCGAAGTCTTCTCCCTTTTGTTTCTGAGTCCAATGCTCCCCTAATGGAGTGTTATGTTTCGATTAATGTTTATTAACTCTTCCAGGCTCTGAAAAAAGCGAAACCCCCGAAGAGTCAGCTATTGTGTGCTAATAAAGCTCTCCAGGGATAAAGCTCTCGGCGTTGATCAATCCCTGAGGGATGCGCCATGCATTCGACTTCATTAAGCATCGTTGGAGGCGATTGAATGCATATCTGGCCTTTACAATGACTCGCGGTGGCCTGCCGATGTATCGAGCCAGTGCTGCTATCCTCCCAGACAAGTCTGGTACCAATTTGCCGACCCCGTGGGGATGGAAGGGAGCCTGGAAAGGTACACTGATATACAATTTATTAGGCCAAACACGTCAGCTACTGTTGTGTCGTATTGTATTGTGTGTTTTTCTACGGAAGTAAATGTATGCTGCATAACAAACTACGCATTCACTTGTCTGAATTAATCTATTTGGCTTACAGAATGACTTTTGGTGTACTACTGCCGTATCAAGACAACGTTTTTCTTCTCCGGGATAAGTTTGCTACAAGTTTCTCGACCGCGAGGGAAAGCTCCCTTTGCCAGGAGCGCTATACAAAGACCCTGTGTTTATTCCAGGACACCTATTAGCTCCTTAATAATCCCTTTATAAAAAAGAAAACCATATTTTCATATACATATATGTATATATAGACGCGATTTTTTACTGCAAAAGGATAAAAGGATAGAGCTCTCACCGTTGATCAATCCCTGAGGGATGCGCCATGCATTCGACTTCATTAAGTATCGTTGGAGGTGAATGAATGTATATCTGCCCTTTACAATCGTGGTGGCCTACCGATGTATCGAGCCAGTGCTGCTATCCTCACAGACAAGTCTGGTACCAATTTGCCGACCCCGGTGGAAGGCTTGGTGGGCGCATTCCACGTCCGCGCCGCAGTGGCGCCTCCAACCACTGCGCCACACGCGCCCTACCAGCACCAGAAATGAGCCTATTTTCAGTGGAGGATTGCTAATAGTTTTAGAGATTCAGCAGTGTTTATAAGTCACTGCCTCTTCTCAGTATCACCGGTATAGACACCACGGCTTCCATTTCTAGTAAAAAGTGCTATTAAAGTTCTGACTTTCCATTCAGTGTCTAGACACCTTTTATGGCAAGGCACGATGTGAAATGCAACCATAAGGATGTTAAGATATAGGTGAAACTGGGAACCTTGGCATGACCTAGAACCGACAGTTACCTTGCCGAGACCTCACGTGTTATCCACCACATCAGTCGAGGTCTTTGCTTTGCTCTACTAAAAGGTTGAGACGCGGTTTAGACTACAGCTTCAGCTCAACTGCTTCAATGCCGAATTGTGCTCCGCAGATCTTTCACGTTAACGGGTCACTGCTGATAGCACCCATAGAGTAAAAGCACAGCTCAGAGAAAGGCAAAGCAAGGATCTCGGTCTCGGGATCACAGTTTTCGTTCCTTGAAAAGTGCTCTTTCTAGATGGGAGAAGAAATAGTGGTTCTGAATTAATACAGATTGCATTACCAGACCACACAGCATTTGAGAATCCAAATTTTAATCGATTATCTATTTTGATGGATTACACGCTTGGCGACGGCCATATCTTTTAGCAAAGCATTTAGAATGCCATAAAAAATAAAGGCTAAAGCTCTCGGGGTTGGCTTATCTCTGAGGGGTGCGCTATGCATGCGACTTCACTAAGCATCATTTGGAGGTGATTGAGTGAATATTTGGTCTTTACAATGACTCACGGCAGCCTACCGATGTATCTAGTCAGTGCAGCTATCCTTCCAGACAAGTCTGGTACCAATTTGCCGACCCCGGAGGGATGGAAGGCTTGGTGGGCCATGGGCGCAGGATCGATTCCACGTGCGTGTCACAGTGGTACCTCCAACCACTGCCCCACATGCGCCCTTTTGTCACTGTATATATTAAAAAAATAAGATTAAAAGTCATTCCACAGTTTTCTTAAAGAATTTCTGTGAAAAGATGTAGTTAAAACAGGTATGAAGCAAAACACTTAGATTGCTCAACACCATACGTCATTCAATGTGTTGACTGACTATTGTTTTACCTTATAACCGCCATCGAGAATGGTTACGAATTCTCAGAAATTTTATGATTTTGGGTATGTACGAATGCTGCCAGTGAAAGTTTTTTTGAATACTCTTGTTGTTGTTTACCTTTAAAAGTTACTTCGTCTGTGCTTTTAGATGATGAGAACAGGGCATAATTTCGTTCAGTGACGAGATCCTCTAAACGTGTAGCTGCTATCTGGTGACTTTCCAAGAAGTGTTTAGAACGTTTGGAGACGTTCATCTCTGTGAAACATTTAAGACCTTTTGATGAAGGTTTACTTACTTGCATACTTGGATGGCTCGTCTTTGCTGGTTGTGCTGGCTCCCGCATAATTTCCATTTTACGGAAATTTGCTGGTTTAGCCGTTTTCGTCCCCTAGAGTCCCGAGGAAAGCCTGCCCAAAGTCTGTCCTAGATCGCCACCACCATGGGCAGTCGCCGACCTTATGGATCAGAAGAGGATTTGCCACTATGTGACTTAGCTTGACAGCATGACGATAGAGGATTCTGGTATTGGTTTACTCTTAGCTAGGCTTCCTGATGGAAACGTCGGACTCCTTCTCAACTTAGGATGCCCTGTTGGGAAATGATCCTCCGCCGCTCTACATCGCAGCTCCCAGGAACATCTCCCACCCACGATGAGGCGATAAACCGTTGGGAGGAATGGTCCTCATCCTTCGGAACATTCGCTGCACCTCTTCCATCTTGCAATGCTAAAAGTTTAACAGTCCAAATTCCAGAACTCGCAAAAGATGTTTTGGAGGATGTTGCTTCTCACAGAATGTTTTGTTTTTCGATCAACTTTAACTCTTAACTGTCATAATGCCTTAACATACAGTTTTCTTTCAGTGAAATTGCTAGAAAATCACGATATCTTTGAAGATCATCAAGTATCGCCGAAATTTTCGCTCTTCAGACATCATTCATTCCCTGCTATATTATTGAGGATCTAGCTCTACAAACAATATCTCCTTTCTAGTCAACTGATTTTTCCTTTTCAAAGCAAAAACTTCCATGTTAATGTCTGAATAGAGAAGATAGGACAACCCTCATAACTCATGGAATATTCAGACTCATTTTTCTTGCTTACTATAACATAAAATGTACTATAATTATTTTGATGTTTTTTAAAGCGACTATCACTCAACCTCGATATTAGTAGTCAGTACAACTGCTTCAATGCCGAATTGTGCTCCGCAGATCTTTCACGTTAACGGGTCACTGCTGATAGCACCCATAGAGTAAAAACACAGCTCAGAGAAAGGCAAAGCAAGGATCTCGGTCTCGGGATCACAGTTTTCGTTCCTTGAAAAGTGCTCTTTCTAGATGGGAGAAGAAATAGTGGTTCTGAATTAATACAGATTGCATTACCAGACCACACAGCATTTGAGAATCCAAATTTTAATCGATTATCTATTTTGATGGATTACACGCTTGGCGACGGCCATATCTTTTAGCAAAGCATTTAGAATGCCATAAAAAATAAAGGCTAAAGCTCTCGGGGTTGGCTTATCTCTGAGGGGTGCGCTATGCATGCGACTTCACTAAGCATCATTTGGAGGTGATTGAGTGAATATTTGGTCTTTACAATGACTCACGGCAGCCTACCGATGTATCTAGTCAGTGCAGCTATCCTTCCAGACAAGTCTGGTACCAATTTGCCGACCCCGGAGGGATGGAAGGCTTGGTGGGCCATGGGCGCAGGATCGATTCCACGTGCGTGTCACAGTGGTACCTCCAACCACTGCCCCACATGCGCCCTTTTGTCACTGTATATATTAAAAAAATAAGATTAAAAGTCATTCCACAGTTTTCTTAAAGAATTTCTGTGAAAAGATGTAGTTAAAACAGGTATGAAGCAAAACACTTAGATTGCTCAACACCATACGTCATTCAATGTGTTGACTGACTATTGTTTTACCTTATAACCGCCATCGAGAATGGTTACGAATTCTCAGAAATTTTATGATTTTGGGTATGTACGAATGCTGCCAGTGAAAGTTTTTTTGAATACTCTTGTTGTTGTTTACCTTTAAAAGTTACTTCGTCTGTGCTTTTAGATGATGAGAACAGGGCATAATTTCGTTCAGTGACGAGATCCTCTAAACGTGTAGCTGCTATCTGGTGACTTTCCAAGAAGTGTTTAGAACGTTTGGAGACGTTCATCTCTGTGAAACATTTAAGACCTTTTGATGAAGGTTTACTTACTTGCATACTTGGATGGCTCGTCTTTGCTGGTTGTGCTGGCTCCCGCATAATTTCCATTTTACGGAAATTTGCTGGTTTAGCCGTTTTCGTCCCCTAGAGTCCCGAGGAAAGCCTGCCCAAAGTCTGTCCTAGATCGCCACCACCATGGGCAGTCGCCGACCTTATGGATCAGAAGAGGATTTGCCACTATGTGACTTAGCTTGACAGCATGACGATAGAGGATTCTGGTATTGGTTTACTCTTAGCTAGGCTTCCTGATGGAAACGTCGGACTCCTTCTCAACTTAGGATGCCCTGTTGGGAAATGATCCTCTGCCGCTCTACATCGCAGCTCCCAGGAACATCTCCCCCCACGATGAGGCGATAAACCGTTGGGAGGAATGGTCCTCATCCTTCGGAACATTCGCTGCACCTCTTCCATCTTGCAATGCTAAAAGTTTAACAGTCCAAATTCCAGAACTCGCAAAAGATGTTTTGGAGGATGTTGCTTCTCACAGAATGTTTTGTTTTTCGATCAACTTTAACTCTTAACTGTCATAATGCCTTAACATACAGTTTTCTTTCAGTGAAATTGCTAGAAAATCACGATATCTTTGAAGATCATCAAGTATCGCCGAAATTTTCGCTCTTCAGACATCATTCATTCCCTGCTATATTATTGAGGATCTAGCTCTACAAACAATATCTCCTTTCTAGTCAACTGATTTTTCCTTTTCAAAGCAAAAACTTCCATGTTAATGTCTGAATAGAGAAGATAGGACAACCCTCATAACTCATGGAATATTCAGACTCATTTTTCTTGCTTACTATAACATAAAATGTACTATAATTATTTTGATGTTTTTTAAAGCGACTATCACTCAACCTCGATATTAGTAGTCAGTACCTTGTTGGACTAATAAGCTAACATGAGGTTGATAAAAATGCTTATCCGGCTATTATTTCCACTCCTTCGTCATTCTCAGAACCGATGATCCGAAGATTAAGAAGATTCGACTCGATACGAATAGGCGGGCTCCATATCGATATAGAGGGAGAAGACGAGCGACTGTGGAACGATCGACTTCAATCACTAGCTCTGATGAAGACGAATAAGTCGAAACACTAGCCGAATAAACCTTTTTACTAACTTTATGTTACCTTAACAATCCAAGAAGGTATTATTTTAATACTTTGGTAATATTCCTCTTTTGTCACATTTATTATAATTCTTAGAAATTCTAGTTGCTGTGGTCTGGCATATCATTTTAATACTAATAATATAATCCGTAATAATAATAATAATAATAATATAATAACGTAATGCGTAATGCGTGTGAATGACAACCGATGGACAAGAGCCGCTAGTGACTGCATTCCTCGGGATGTCAAGCGTACTGCAGGAATACCACTGACCCGATGGTCAAAGTTCTTCACGAAGAGCTTAGAAGAAAGATATGATGCTCGACCCTAGTCCCTAGAGCGAGCAAAACCCACTGGGTTACTCTTGCACGCTACAGGGTAAAATGGAAGATTTACTGGCGCCCGCTCAAGTAACTCGACGATCAATGGGAATACAGGTGATACAGGAATAATATAATTTTGTCATTGCTTTTGTTTAATGTCGAGTGGTCACGGTAGGTGTTCCAAAAATAGAAAAATAGGTGTTCTGATAAGATACTGTAGGAGGCAACCAGGTGGAACGAAGCACTTGCGACCGGATTCAACACACCTAGCACCTCCCGTATATTGCATGCCTTTTACGGGTGGTCATTGCTTAGTGACTGGTTCAGTTTTCCTCTTAGTGCTTATTTTTTATAAGCCGATAACGTTGCACAAATCCTGATTAGTGGTTCTAAATAATGTCGAAAATGGGATCCGCGTAAACAATAACTGCACAGTGTTTAATTGGGGAGATGATGTATCCTGTGTAAATCATTGTTAAAAAGACCGGATACTCTTCTACAACTATGAAACAGCGATTCCCGAAAGTTTCTACCAACTCCATATCTTCAATACTAAACTGTAACTTCATTATAGCCAATATTACTATGCATTATTGACATGTTGTCGCAATTATAAGTGACCGTACTGACTGTGGCAACAGCTGAAACGGAAGCGCGTGTAACGCAATACTTAAAGGTGCCCTACAATAAATACATAAATACACGCGTGATGTTTGGTTCGATCATGCGTCTTGTGCTCGCCAAGCCTTCTATTGCACGGGTTCGAAATATGGCTACCAGACTTCTATCAGTGAATAAATAAACAGAAATGTTATGCCGATAGACTTTCGGAACTCACTACACAGGTTGAATACATATTCGACCACCTCTACGGTACTTGATAAAGTCAAACACACGGCGTTTCTCTCAGTATCTGATCAACAGCACAGTATTGTCAATAGCAAATAGAGCGCTTAAGGATTATGAGGTTTGTCGCAATGGATCATCACTGAAGTAAGTCGAAGGGGTTTCGGAAAGCCGAAAAAATTCATCTTCGATAATTTTACCTTCACATCCATGCATTTCATAAAAACTTAAGAGATTTACTAAGGAGTTTACCTGAATCGCTGAAAACAGCTTGATTGTTTGTTCGTCATCCGTTCGATTTGATTTCGGTAGAATCCGCATCAAGAATGAATTCGCTCCTAGATGATTAATGACACATTTTTAAATCGCATTCTTTTTAAACCAAGAATGGTTTTAGCGATTTTCTACCTACTCATCAATTACAAGCAGCAAGTGAAAGGATGTGGTGGAGGGAGGCGGTGAAACTCAGCGTTCACGTGAATTTGGCCATTGGCCATTTTATTCTCGATGAGTCGACACGAGCTCTTTGGATTACCCTCATTTGACCACTGTTTGCTTTTAAATATTACTTCACTTATATCTAACACCCTCTTCCATTGCCATACGAAAAATTTGCCATTCGGTCGGAGATCTTCTTGGTATGGCTTTGACTCCACTGGAATTCATATGCACACAGCTCTTGTGCACTGGTTGTTGTTTAGACACATCCCTACATGACCTCTGACTTTCGACAGTTAGGCATGCAAAATGGAATTTCTGATTTCTGATCGTCAGCGCAGGTCGGAACTTCGAATTCCCTCTCTCACTTGCGTGATAAGGGATACTCTCATTGTCGCCCTATCGACTGATTACACGCTCAATAGCGCTAAGTGATCTTTCATCTTGTTTGCGCAGCAACTAGTTTTCCAGCGCGTACGTTAAGCTGGCAAATTTCGCAGTCAAAAAACACCAATACCAGTAGTCACCACCGTCCTGGTATGTACGGTGACAAATCTCTCTCCGATCCCTCCGGAACAGCGACTGACTGCGGTGGTGACGACTTGGGGCAAACTTTGGCTATGCCGAACTCGGGACTCCAGGGAACTACAGTGGCTAAACCAGCAAAACTCTGAAAAAATGGAAATTATGCTGGGCCCACTTAACCAGTTACGACGGGATATCCAACTATCCAAGTAAGGTATAGATGCAAGTACACTGAACCATGCATGTGTGAACGTACAGAAGGTCCAGAAGGTGACGCATCAAGGCGGAACACCGGAAACAAGGATTCCGTCCCGCTGAATCAACCTACATCACAGGAAAGCACAGGATCCCTTTTGTTTCTATCTGCACCTGGAAAAGTGCCACGAAGCATCACCAATAAATGTGGAAGATTTGTAGCAATCTTTACCAGCAAAGGGAAAAATTTAAGTCAACACAAATAAGTGTAACAGAAAATCGGCAAAGTATCAAAAAAGCAGTTATAAACATTTAGATATAAATACATTTCGCCGAAATGTGCAAAGTACTCTGTAGTGGTAATCGTCTATTTCTTGCAGACAGCACTAACATTAGCGCGGTGCAGTTTTTGAGTCTCACACTCGCCTAGTACTTGCGACTTGTTAAATTTCTTACCAAATGGTCTATGACAGAGCAATATATTCAACACGCCTTTTATACTGTGGATTCAAGCAACGTGTATGTAATGAATTGAATCCCTTCAACGTGAAAACATCCTATGCCGCGTTGTCCAAGCGCGTAAAAAGCGTGAAGCTCACGTGCATAATAAAGTGAATTTCTTCATCACCTAGTCACTCTATGTAAGAGATTCCCACGGTCCAAACGCTGTCCTCCAGTCCACGTGGGAACGTTTCAGCTCAGCTACCTCCAAGATTGCTCGCAGAATCTACTCGAATAGCATTCAACGACATTCATAAAGAAAACGAAATTCTCAAGCAGCAGCCGAATCAAGGCGCTAAATGTGCGAAGACCATTGTGGACGATGAATGAGTACGGTGTAAGTGAATCGAATGCAAGATGTGCTGAAACCAGCACAGTAGATGTTGTATCATGTCATGCAAAAGTAAAAGAATGTCTGGAAAATACTGTTCACAAGCAACCATCAACCTTGTTTCTCTAATGAAATTCTTCAGATCAACTCCCCTTGCTGACACATCAGTGACCATCTGCTCCACCCTGGAGGAAATGGAAAATTTTCCCAAATCATCCTAGTGAACACTACCTTTGTCAGTAAATCTCGTAATGCCGACGATAGAAGCTTCAAAGTTCAGATATCACGAATTTAACTTTCTAGTGATTACAGTCCGCTGGTGAATATCAGTCGTAGGGTGTACCCGTTTCAAGAGTTCAGAAAGATAAATACATTGCAATGGCATCTAACGTAAAATAGGTAATACGTAGCTTAATGTCGACTCAATGAAACACAAAATAGCAAAAAGGAGACGTATTTGTATGTTTGGAAAAGTTTTGGAGTATGAACCACCATGTGGTTAAACAATTCACTAACCTGAGCAGCTATCCTCATCTCTGACAGTTTTTTTAGCACTGGCGGCTTGACCCATTTCTAGTTCTGACCCAAAGGCGACATTTCGCGTTGTACGTGTTTCTGGAAGTTCCATTCCGATAATAGGATTAGCGGTTAGCCACATATTTGGTTATCGGTTAACTTATTGGACTAACGTTTTAAAAAAATCAAGTCATATATTTCACACAGATCCTTCGTTTTCAGGTATTCCCTAGTTTTTGTTACAAAATCTCACTTACCACCTAGACATCCCACGGAAAAAAAATGTTCTATAAGGAAACAAACCTTGAATTCTTCTTCGAATCCTCGGTTTTACGATGAACTGAACAAATAGAGCAGCAGCCAGACCGCAACCAAGAGAAATGAGAATTGCTCCCCAGGTAGGAATCTTGTCAAAATGGAGCACTGTAAAGGATAAACTTGTTCGAGCAAAAGCGGTCAAGAAATGGTTTCAAACACAAACATTTTGAACCCTCCCATGCCACCATAAACGTATTGAATGCGATGCAGACGAAATAAAAGATAGGTAATGCTAGCAATCCACATTCTAACGGTTGCTTCTAGAAAGATGCAAAACTGTTTCGAAAGTTTCTTTACTAAACCGACATCGTATTTAGAGATTCATTCTTACCCTTCTGAGTACTGAAACATCAACAATAATGTAGAGAATAACAGAAACTGTTCCAGACAGAACAGGCGATAGAACCCAAGAAACTGCTGAAAATAATCCAAAATCAAGGATACTTTCGCAAATTACAGTTGTTTTTCGAAACTGTAACTGTTAGGGTTATACTTTTTGAGGAAAACACTCTTTATCATTTCTGCGAATTTCATCGCCATATAACACAGAAGAGAAATTGCCAATACCACTGTGTGGTCACCCAAATCTACCAACCTATATTAACGATTTTTATCCATCGAATTCCTTGGAACCCTCGTAGAACAACGGAAAAGCCAACAGTAGCACCGACAAGCGAATGAGTTGTCGATACTGGCATGCGGAATAACGTCGCCATCAGAAGCCACGATGCGCAACCTACAGTATTTACACATGGAATCAAGAAAATTTTCAAACAGAAGTAAAAGAACAGATGGTAAAGGTTCTAGCGTAAATTACCCTAACTGATATGCGAGGCCATAGAAGATGGCCTGTGTCTCACAAAGTATAAATTTGTGCACAAAAAAAGTCACGGTTTTTCAGGAACAAAGGTACGTAAGCTAAGCGTTCGTCGTTAACCAATTGAGACTGCACAAGATTTTCGAGAAAAATAGGTGTCATAGTGTGGTGAACTAATACATATTTGGTGACTACAACAACTTCTATTGGTTCATCGATCCATTAAACCATGTTTAATCTTTACCAGACGAATGTGGCACAGATTTGCCACCCCTAGATGGATAGAGGGCTTCCTGAGCCAGAGCGGGGTGAACGAACCCAACGACAATCGCACGGCAATCAGTGCGTACCTATGTACCATGGGCTCTTACACTGCTCACTTCTTACACTTCTGTGCTCTTTTTTTTCTAAAAATATTTAATTCGATAGAAAAAATCAATCAAAAGAGGTTTTTTGCACAAGAAATTTTTATTTAATGGTCACCATTTAGGAAAATTTACAACACGCTTATACACATAAGACTATTTTTTGTTCACATGGTGATTATAATCTTACTTACTTCATTACTTGGACAGCCCGTCCTCACCAGTTGTGTAAGGCTCAGCATGTTTTCCATTTTCCGCAGTTTAGTTGGTTTAGCCATTGTGTTTTCCTAGAGTCCCGAGGTTAGCATGACCAAAGTCTGACCCAGATCGTAACCACCACAGAAAGTTGCTGCTCTCGTGGATCAGATAGAAATTTGTCATCATGCAACTAGTTTGACACCAGGAAGGTAGTGGAACTTGGTATTGGTTTATTCTTAGCTATGCTTCTTGATGGAAAGGCTGGGCTCCTTCTCAGGCTGGGAGACTCTGCCGGAGGGATGAATAACGCCGTTGTACATCGTATATATATAGATTCAAATCATTGTGATTTTAGGCTTGAATTTTGCATTAAAAGGAAATGAAGATCAGGCTTATTATGTCCACTTTTTGGAAAAGAGTATTTTTACGGGATTGCTTAACATATTTTCTTCAAGAATGCATTTTCCAGAGGAAACCTCCTTTTGTAGTATTTCTTCTACTAACTTTCACTGTTTTTTTGGCTGATCTCCACTTATAAAGTTGCAACTGGTAAACAGATTAGTTAACCAGCTATAAATTAGTCAACATTGCTTATGATGATCGTAGTCTTCACCAACCTCCGAGGATTGCAATCTGGCCAAGAATCAACTCTTTTGGATTATCACTATACTGTTCTGTGTTGACCACACCCTTTCTCATCGTGTCCGTCACTGACCAGCCTGAATATCGTCGCTAAGTGTTGAATCGAAAACCATTGCCTTTTTTCACGTCTACATCCACGTTTGCTTTCTTTTTTACGCAAACAGTACTTATGCATATATGAATATATATATATATATACATATATTTAAAATTATGGTTGGTGTGTGACACGTATAGCGCAGTGGTTAGAGGTGTCGCGCAATATACACAAAATCCTTGTTTCGATTTCTCCTACTGAGGTGGCAAAGCTACCATCTTTCTAGGATCGGCATTAGACTTGTCTGCAATGGTAAGTACTTGATAATATGCTAACTGCCTATTCGTCTTCACTGCAAGGTGCAAAGTGAAATGTAGCCCTGGGGGTGCTTAAATATGAGGAAAACTCTGGACCCCATTTGAGCACCACAAGACCCTTGCCTTGGCTTTTTCTCAACCATATTTTTACTAACCTTTAAACTAACTCCTAAGTAACTAACTTTTCCCTTACCCACTTAATATACTACAGCAGGTTTGGTCATCCAATTAGTAAGTTTGATACAAAAAATTACTATTGGTATGCCGATAATGACTAGTGACGGTAACCAGAGTGTAAGAAACAGCTCCTGTAATAAGGCAGGCCAAAAAGAAATTGCAGTAAGGACTCGGAAATCTTAGAGATATGAGTGCATGGAATGGATTACAACTAACTATTACGTAATATACATCAACGGCTGTACATCATTAGTTCCTTGTCCAACAGCCCCTAGGTGGTGTAGGTTGTCTCAGGTGAGAGGCAGGGAATTAAACGTGGATAAACAAAGCAACTATGAGCTTTTCCTAAGGTGCTAGTAGATTCCTGCCATTAGTTCCATTCCTCATTTTCTAAATAGACTCGTACTTTCGTATGCACGAATCATAATTACTTTTTTGCTTGGCTACTTCCCTATCTATGCCCATTGTATTTGTTGAACTTATAGAAAGCCTATAGGTTGGTGCTTGTGGGCTATGTGGGGAACATTTAGGGAGAATTCCAAGAGACGTCTGTTTCCTCGGCAAGAACTCGATGTACTAGCTTTTCGCAAATACAACCAACCAATGCAGCGGAGCAAGGCGAAACACTTCATACATATCGCCAAAACGGCGAAAAGTAAATAGTTCCTTTTGCATGAATTCCCGCGGAGAGTGACAAAGACAACTCACTGTGAAAATATCTATGAAACTGTGGCATGCAATTGGTGGAAATCAAGATTTTATCAGCTCTCAGGATCGACTTTCTATTAACCTCGGCATTGGAATATGAATGCGTTGTTTTCTTGTTCAGCAATCGCGAGGTTGTTATACAAAGCTTTTTTGGAAAAGCTTTTTAGAGAAGCTGTTGATCACGTAATTGCCATAGAGTTTTCGTCTTTTTGTAAGTGTTATTGAAGTGTTTGGCCTAATAAATTGTATATCAGTATACCCTTCCAGGCTCTGAAGAAGGCGATTCTACCGAAACGTCAGCTACTGTTGTATTGCATTGTGTTTTTCTATGGAAGTAAATGTACGCTGTATAACAACCTTGCGATTGCTGAACAAGAAAACCGATTATGAAGACAGGTGACACAGGAACAATCGTCGCACCTGTACAAATTCTGTTTTTATTTTCACTATAACTATTATTATTATTCATGTGACCACATATAGCCTGAATCCCAGCTCTTCATGCATTTAGTACCTTGCACCGCATGGCTGCATTTATCTAGGAACACCTTCAAATTTAAGCGCGGAACTGGCTAGAGGTTGAGAAATATTGATTCTCTTCATGAATGTCGTTGAATAGTAGTGATTCGATTCACTCAAGGGATACTTCTACTAGAGCGATCCCAGCTCTCCATTGCAGGTGATCACTGGTCTTCCTGCATTGCAAAAGTTTTAACCAAATAGGTCTTGTGCCGTTCTGTTCACAACACAATTGGCATGGAAAAAACGCTTGGCACGGAAGAAGTTAAACTATATTATGCTATACTAAGTATAGCGCATGTATAGCATGGTATCTCTTACCACTGCGTTTCCGATCATGGCTATAATTCAGTTGCGATTTCTTCTCTAGAGAAATATTTCTAAGAATTGGAATTTCAGGAAAATTTGGGTTAGTCATGGACCCTAGTTTAGACAATGTATGAAGCCTCGACTACAGACTCAGCGTAGAAAACAATCGATATCGTTTTTCGGAGGTTCGAAAGTGTTCGCACCAAAAAAACTGCACCAGACACCAGAATAGACAGTTGTTACTAATGCGGATTTGTGATTTGCACCAGTGTTCATAAGCGCATTTCCCGTTGGTGCCACAAAATCTCTTTGATGCTCACCCACTAGAACAGCACCGAGTGTTTCAAAAATGCTGGCCAAAATGTAGGCTTTTACGACGGTGAGGACTCCGCTGCCAACCGACGTGCCGAAGGCGTTGGCGACGTCGTTGCCACCCATGCCGGCACCGAGTAGGAACGCTAGGATAACTCCCACTATCAGCGCCCATAGCATCGAGTGTCGGAAATTCTGCAAAAAAAAAAAATTTCGGATGATTTCCGTCGAAAGTGTAGAAATTGATTGGAACATTTTTTGGTTTTCTAGATACACTGAACATCTTCATGAAGTTTTCTCTGAAATAGCACCACGTGGATTTCCTACTTGTTTCGGTGTTTCCTGTGCTTCAGCATTTTTTTATTTGCAAAATGTTTGTTCCATCCTTTCTCGAGGTAAAAACAATAGCCCGTGAAGTTTAATCAATCAATGTCTGTCAAGACTTTTTGCTTCCCCAACTTTCTTGTCGAAATTAATTTTCGCCGCAATTTAGTATCCCTACCGAGTGGCTATAAATCAAGAATGGCCAAGAAATTTTGTCTTCAATTTGTTTAAATCGTAGACAACCTTTTTCTTTCCAATTGACAAGTCATTGTTAGAGGCGAAAACAAGGTAGTGAAAATACTTAGTACGGCTTAATTGTAAAACTTCAAAACGGTTCACCGCCTCATCGTAGGTGGGAGATGTCCCTGGTTGTCGGGATACGATATACAGCGAGCCGATTCATCCCACAGGCAGGGTTTCCCAAGCTAAGGAAGGAGTCCGGCGTTACCATCAGGAAGCTCGGCTAAGAATGAACTAATACCAGGATCCACCACCGTCTACTTATTCAAACTATTCGTATGGTGGCAGATCTCTCTGCGAGCCACATAGGCCGCGGCTGCCTGTAGTGGTGACCACCTGAGGCAAACTTTAGCCATCCTGACCTCGGAACTACATGGAAACAGTGGCTAAAGCAGCAAAACTCCGAAAAATGGAGAGGGTGCTGGGGCCCGCACAACAGATGAGGACGGGCCGTACAGGTATTCAAGTAATTGTGAAACACGCTTACCATATTCGGTTATCAATGGCATGCATTTTGCTAAATGGTTACGACTCTGACATGAGATTTGTATATATATATATATATATATATATATAACGTCAATGATGCTGAGATATTTGCAAAACTCCGGGCTGCAGGTGTCTGCAGTGGGAAACGAACGCGCTATTGTCCTTTCCGGCGAAGTAACGCGTTCACCACCATACCAAGCGGGTCCTATGTTTCGCCTGTATCTCAACTAGTTCTATCGATCTTTTGCCATCAGCGGTCGCCCGTCAACGGGTATCTGGCCTTTACAGTGACTCGCGGTGGCCTGCCGGTGTATCGAGCCAGTGCTGCTATCCTCCCAGAGGAGTCTGGTACCAGTTTGCCGACCCGCAGGGATGGAAGGTTTGGTGGGCCATGGGCGTAGGATCGACTCCACGTACGTGTCGCAGTGGCACCTCCAACCACTGCGCCACACGCGCCCTGCGGATATATTACGAAATATAATGCCAATGATGCAGAGATATTATGATATGAGACAGGTGAAACGAAGGACCCGCATAGTGTGGTGGTGAACGCGTTACTCCCCAGAAAGGACAATAGCGCGTTCGTTCCCCACCATAGACACCTGCAGTCTAGAGTTTTGCAAATATTTCAGCGTCATTGACGTTATATTTCGCAAGATATTTTGCCGTTAAAAGGTTTTAAGCCCTAATATTTACCCAGTTGTCGAAACAAGGTTCAGCCCATCTTACGAATACCGTGATATTTCTGGATCGTCTACGTACTGCGCGACCCAGCAGCGCGTACGTGATGAACTTCGACGTTACTGCCCTTTATACAAAGGCGTCGAATGACTCCGCAATGCAAGCCATATTCGAAAAAAGGAATAAACATGTATGGCTTTAAGATAGAGCAGTTGATATCACTCTTAAAAGAATGTTTGAGCTGCTCAATCTTTAAATGCTCCGGAAAATACTACGCTCAAATAAAAGGGTTCGCAATGGTACAACGACTGGCACCGATTGCCATTGCGTTTATGTCTAAGGTGGAAGCAGCAGTGACTGATCTCGCGCCATTACTCTATTGCACATATATAGATGGCTGGTTTGTAATTTGCTTAATATAAAAGAAGAAATTGACAAATACTTCGAGCTGTTGAACGAAATGTCAGAGTATATCAAGTTCACCCGGGAGAAACCGAAAAAAAAACTGGCTGACGTTCCTGAACGTCCAAATTAACCTGTCAGAAAATGTCTACATTATGAAGTGGTACCGAAAGTCAAGTGGTAAAAACAACTTGGTTCACTACCTTTCCTCTCACCCCTCTCACACGAAAAGGGCGCTTGTAAGAAAAATGTTTCGAACAGCAACCAACATGTGCACGGGAAGAGAGCAGGGAGAGGAGTGCTGGAACTTGGCACGGCAAACAGCCATTTCTAATGGCTACGAAACTGCAGCTCGGGATCGGGGTAGGTGTGGAGAAAATCCTAGACCCCCAAACGACAACTCTGCAGATAAAAAGGACTGCAAGCAGCATCCCAGATATTGGCAACGTTGTTGTTATAAAGGCATCCATTTTCTGAAAAACAAAAAAAGATCTACTTTAATTTACATACGTATATACATGGTATATAGTATATATACACATACTATTCATAAAAAGTCACTACCACTATGGCAGCGGATATCGATCATAACGTGGATTCTACTAAGCAGGTGACAAGGATACGTGGTTCACCAACAGTTGCTGAGAGGGGGTTGAACCACGGATGGGTTAAAATGGCAAAGGCTGCTGGTTTAAAACCGCCGGTTATTTTTAAAAGTTGGTTTACCAACATGTCCCGTTTTGTACTTTCTTGTAAAACCTCATAACTTAGTATCCAATGATGATCTTGCGTCTACTGATCCATCATTGTGTAAGGTTAGACCTATCATTAGCTGTGTAGACAGGCCAACGGATATCATAACATGGTTTTAAGCCCTAATATTTACCCAGTTGTCGAAACAAGGTTCAGCCCATCTTACGAATACCGTGATATTTCTGGATCGTCTACGTACTGCGCGACCCAGCAGCGCGTACGTGATGAACTTCGACGTTACTGCCCTTTATACAAAGGCGTCGAATGACTCCGCAATGCAAGCCATATTCGAAAAAAGGAATAAACATGTATGGCTTTAAGATAGAGCAGTTGATATCACTCTTAAAAGAATGTTTGAGCTGCTCAATCTTTAAATGCTCCGGAAAATACTACGCTCAAATAAAAGGGTTCGCAATGGTACAACGACTGGCACCGATTGCCATTGCGTTTATGTCTAAGGTGGAAGCAGCAGTGACTGATCTCGCGCCATTACTCTATTGCACATATATAGATGGCTGGTTTGTAATTTGCTTAATATAAAAGAAGAAATTGACAAATACTTCGAGCTGTTGAACGAAATGTCAGAGTATATCAAGTTCACCCGGGAGAAACCGAAAAAAAAACTGGCTGACGTTCCTGAACGTCCAAATTAACCTGTCAGAAAATGTCTACATTATGAAGTGGTACCGAAAGTCAAGTGGTAAAAACAACTTGGTTCACTACCTTTCCTCTCACCCCTCTCACACGAAAAGGGCGCTTGTAAGAAAAATGTTTCGAACAGCAACCAACATGTGCACGGGAAGAGAGCAGGGAGAGGAGTGCTGGAACTTGGCACGGCAAATAGCCATTTCTAATGGCTACGAAACTGTAGCTCGGGATTGGTGTAGAAAAAATCATAGCCCCCAAACGACAACTCTAGAGATGAAAAGGCCCCGTTCATCCTACCCTTTATCTCAAATGGTGTAAGTGCAGCTATAAAACGCTGCTTGCGAAGGGCTGGTCTGGAAAAATCGGTAACGACATTTGAAATTCCACCGAGTACTCTTAGGCGCCAGTTATTTCGTAACCGCCTATATGACCGTCTATGTGCAACGCAAAATTGCATAATTTGCCCTAATGGTGGAGACGACGATTGCATGAGCTCGGGCACAGTTTATCTAATCTCCTGTAAGGCGTGCGAAGACGAATACATTGGCGAAACGGGCAGGCCCCTCTGTGTCTGCGTAAAAGAACACCTAGTTGGAAAACGCCAACCAAATACGCCATTAGGTATGCATAGGACGCAGAGACATAGTGGAGAAGATTTTGAAGTGCGTGTCACGATCCGCGTACAGGAGAACACAAGCGCGCAAAACACTCGAGGCGCTCTGAATTAATTCCAAAAATCCGAAAACGAGCCGTAGGGAGGAATGCCTCGTTAGCACGCGTGATATTGGGTAGTATATAAGCTTATTATTCTGATGGGAGAGGCACATTACGACTCCCTGTGAATTCTGTACGGTTAGTCTCCACGCGATATATTCAGTGGAAGCCTCATAGAAAGCGGTGAGTGTGCAAAGCTGTATTCATTGTAATTGAAATCATCGTTTAGTGTTTTCTCTGTTTGGTTATAGAGGTGTTTGGTCGAATGAAAAAAAAACTGGCTGACGTTCCTGAACGTCCAAATTAACCTGTCAGAAAATGTCTACATTATGAAGTGGTACCGAAAGTCAAGTGGTAAAAACAACTTGGTTCACTACCTTTCCTCTCACCCCTCTCACACGAAAAGGGCGCTTGTAAGAAAAATGTTTCGAACAGCAACCAACATGTGCACGGGAAGAGAGCAGGGAGAGGAGTGCTGGAACTTGGCACGGCAAATAGCCATTTCTAATGGCTACGAAACTGCAGCTCGGGATCGGGGTAGGTGTGGAGAAAATCCTAGACCCCCAAACGACAACTCTGCAGATAAAAAGGACTGGTTTATCCTACCCTTCATCTCAAATGATGTAAGTGCAGCTATAAAACGCTGCTTAAGAAGGGCTGGTCTAGAGAATCCGCTAAACGTAGCTGAAATGCCACCGAGTACTCTTAGGCGCCAGTTAGTTCGTAACCGCCTATATGACCGTCTATGTGCAACGCAAAATTGCATAATTTGCCCTAATGGTGGAGACGACGATTGCATGAGCTCGGGCACAGTTTATCTAATCTCCTGTAAGGCGTGCGAAGACGAATACATTGGCGAAACGGGCAGGCCCCTCTGTGTCTGCGTAAAAGAACACCTAGTTGGAAAACGCCAACCAAATACGCCATTAGGTATGCATAGGACGCAGAGACATAGTGGAGAAGATTTTGAAGTGCGTGTCACGATCCGCGTACAGGAGAACACAAGCGCGCAAAACACTCGAGGCGCTCTGAATTAATTCCAAAAATCCGAAAACGAGCCGTAGGGAGGAATGCCTCGTTAGCACGCGTGATATTGGGTAGTATATAAGCCTATTATTCTGATGGGAGAGGCACATTACGACTCCCTGTGAATTCTGTACGGTTAGTCTCCACGCGATATATTCAGTGGAAGCCTCATAGAAAGCGGTGAGTGTGCAAAGCTGTATTCATTGTAATTGAAATCATCGTTTAGTGTTTTCTCTGTTTGGTTATAGAGGTGTTTGGTCGAATAGATTGCTGTCAACTTGACCTTTCCAGGATTTGAGGAAGGTGAAGTCCGCGGAAACGTCAACTTATCCGTGAATGAAGAATAAAAATAACACCTAGCGTTTGTTCAACAAGAATACGAAAAAGTTGCTGAGTGTTTTGTTCTGATTACAAGTAACCTTGTATTTTGTCTTGTGAAGCCCAGACTCAGATGATGGACTTCCTTCTATCAAATCGCGTTTTTCGTAAATCCGCGTAAATCCGTAACCCTATTGTAAAGGCTAGATAGTTGATTATGTCACCCATTTTGCACCTCACCTTGCAATCAACTAAAATATATAAGAAACGGTTTAAGAGTTTTGGAGTTATGGTCATCCCAAGAAGCAGGCTTCATTCCATTTCTGGGAACAATAACCAACATGTTGTAAGCCCACGCCGTCTCGACAGAAATAAGCTCTAGTTGGCGAAAAGCACGAAATCGGAACAAACAAAAACTTTAAAGAATAGGTTAATCAATTGATGACTAAGTGGATTACAAAAGACTTAAACCTGATAACCATGAGAGAATGGAAGTAAAATTATTTAAGAAATTACATGATCTAAGCTAAGATACTAAGAAGAGCTCTCGAACAAAATACCTTCCGAAACGATGCAATAGCATTATGCCTGATGATGTTTATTTAAAAAAAACCGCATTACAAACAGGATTTACGATCTCAACAGTAAAGGAAAAAGAAGAAAAAGACTGATTTTATCGATACCGACTAGTAGCGCACTGGTCGGTGAGAAGAAAGTAGACTCTGAGAGAAGACATATTTTCACAAACACCAAGAAAGCTATGAAAACCAGATTTGTCCATCTAGGTGAGTATCTAGGTGTAGGATTGCAGAGCAATGCAGTTTGTGCTAAAACACTAGAAAAGCAAAGATTCTGATATTATAATAAGAATGAATTCTGTTTCGATTATTCTGCGACTACCATAGTGGTTGCGAAGCCATTCAATATGCACAGCGCCCCGGTTCGATTTCACACCCAGAAAAGCTCTCAAACCTGTGGTGAAGGTCAGCGTACGATCTAGCCCGATTATACTAGGATCTCAGAAATGACGAGCTCAAACCGGATTTAGTATTGCTCATAAATAAGACCAAGAAGACACGAGCACCAGACAAGCCCCACTTGAAAATTTGAAGAATTTCGTGGAGGATGGATAACAGGATAGGAAAGGAATCAAATATAGGAAGTACTGAAACAGTTCAATCCGTTGTATTTGGGTCATAAAAAAACTGCAATTTTGTCGTCGATAAATCTCGAGCTCCGTTGACACGTTTACACGCGCGTCGAACATAATGTACGGCATCATATCAGATTTGGTTTATGCGTTAAGTGAAAAAAAAATAGTAGAAATAGAAACGAGCTGAGAGGAAGGCGAAACGAAGGATGCGCGCGGTGTGATGGTGAACGCGTTGGCCTCCGGAAAGTGTAGTAGCGTGTTCGATTCCCACCGCAAAAACCTGCAGTCCGGAGTCTTGCAAATATCTCAGCATCGCTGTAGTTGACTTGGCATAATATCCTACCATAATAATGTAGTAAGCAGTAAGTAAAAGAAAAATTAACTTTAAAAAATCGACAGATATTCGTGAAGTGATACAAAACACTTTTGTGTTGAAAAAAAACTTTAGAATTAGAACAGACTCGTTAACTACTTGAATACAAAGCAATAAACCCAAACACGTCATAGATACGAAGAAATTTCCGTGAAATTATTATAAGTTCTGCGTTCACTTGAGCTCATAAACTCTTAAATTACTAGTTGTTGTTTCCGTAATGCTCAGTAATATTCGGACACTAAACGGTATCCAGGAAAAATAACGTCGTAACCAGTGAAGGTTCCAGTAGAACTCACAATTCCACGTCTTCTTTATATCTAGCATTAATATAGTTGTAGTCTAAAAAATGTTAATCAGAATCTTAAAAATAAATATCAAGTTAGTGTTTAAGCGAAGCTTTAGGTAGCGGCGGAAACGGTAAGAATATGATGAAGAATGTCAATTTTTTACATACTGCCTATTATAATGTTTCACAGGAGCGAATTATGCGTAATAGAAACACAATGATGCTGAGATTTTTGCAAAACTCCGGACCGCAGGTGTCTACAGTGGGGAACAAGCGCACTATTACCCTTTCCGGGCTGTGTTCTGATGGATGAATCGCTGTTCTTTGAAACTGAACTTTTTTTTGCAGCGGCGAGAGAAGTTGAAAACCTCAACGGTGAAAAGAGTGCTTAGTTTTTATCATTTTTTTTTTTTTTAGAGAAAAAGAGTTGCGCTTGTGCACAAAGCAAAGAGTACTTTTACGAGAGGGCTCTCGCGCCCGTTCTCGAGCTTCTTCTTATATAAAAAACTACGGTAGAGAATGAGAGTTGGGGACAGATTCAGTTTGGATAACCTTTTGCATTAATGTCCTCAATATACAACCAAGGAATCCGTAAAGTGTAGTACCAATGCTTTCGTTTAATATAAAATATTTGCTTACTTGGGTACTTGGACGGCCCGTCTTCACCAGTTTTGTGAGCCTCAGCACCCTCTTCATTTTCCAAACTTCTGCTGGATTAGCCGTTGTGTTTTCCTGGAGTCTTGAGGTCAGCCTGGTCAAATTCCACCCCAGATCGCCACCAACATTGGCAGTCGCAGCCCTAGTGGATCAGAGAGAGATTTGCTACCATACAACTTTTATACCGGGATCGTGGTGGATCCTGGTGTTATTTTACTCTTGGCTGGGCTTCCTGATGGAAACGCCGGACTCCTTATCAGCTTGGGAGACCCTGCTGGGGGAACGAATTCTCGTGCTGTAAATCGCAGCCCAGCACCCAGCAACACTTCCCAGCATAAGGCTATAAACCGTTGGGTGGGAATGTAAAACTAGAACAAAATATGCAGTAATTTAAACGCGAAGTCAGTTGAAATTTCAGAACTGACACCAGTTGGTGGGATTCCTCAAACCATCGGGCATGTCGAGGTCGTGTAAGGAAAGAGAGTTATTTCAAAGTAATCTTCAATCGTTGTCGTATTCAAGTTTCTTAATCATTTTTCAGCGGCTGCCACATAAGAAACCATCATATTTTGATTTACTCTCTTTTTATTTCTAGGTTTGACCTAATATGACATGGTCGGATTTAATCAACTTAGCTGAATAACAGAAAGAAGCCTTTCTGTATTTGAAACCAACGAGAATTGCCTACAAATTCTGCATCTACACACAATTCTAACAATTCCACAAAAACCAGCAATATTTTCTTCACGAAGGAGGAAATAGTAATAAAAAAGGCAGAAATATAAGACATTTCGAGAGAATCGGAAACTACAGCACAGCTTGTTAGATTCAATTAGATGTGCCGTGAACAGCATACGGTAGAAGTATTGGAAAAATTCCAGCAACGGTCATACTGCAAGTCGAGCCATTAATTTTTCGCGGTTATGAACGATGAATGAGACCTGCAGTTTGTTGCATTCTATCATATTCTGATGAAAAATTGACGTCATCATGGTGAATCAAGTACTTCATAATTGTCATAAATATTTTCAAAAACTCGTTTAAAAGACATTTTGTGGGCATAAAATCCATCATTGTTTATCCCATCGTAGATGGAAGTCGTTAACAGCTTTTGATAGAGGTAGAGCCCGACTGGAAAAACAACAAATAATCTATCCAAAACTTTCCAATAGATAATGCGAGCACTTCCAAGTCACTTTAGCTTATGTTTGCTCACTGTTCAGCAAAAAGTTGCTCGGCACCTGTTCACTCATTGTCCCGAAATCGTTCATCTTATTAGGAACTTTTTAAAACACAATAAAAAGCCGTCTCGAAGTAAGGAAAATTGCGAATTGTAGAACTTCAGAAGGGGGTAGAGTCAGATATTTTCTTTAGGACATTGCGCAATATAAAAGAAGGGTGCAACTAGCGCGGAAGCGTTATGTGCAGACAGTCAAGCAGGAGAATAACGTGGGTAGCTCACATATTGATGAATTACCTGATAATACAGCGAGAAAAATTGTCTGAAATATAGACAATTTCGGAGTATCGCATTTCAGACTCTGACGGGATATATCTCCTTTAGAAGCACTGCGCAATATAAAGAAAGCGAAAAAGTGTTAAGCGTGTTAAGTCAAACAAGAAAATGACATAGGAAGCGTATATGTACAGAAAATGTTCGTATTCCATGGAATTTGCAGCTGTTGATCAGAGCTGGTAAACATTCATGCACGACAATACAACAGCGTTTGGGGCGGAACAAAACGGCGACAAGACCATCGAGCACTCTTCGCGTCATTTGAGAGACCAGGTCGGGATCGGTGTCGAATTATACGGTTACCGAGTCTGTGAAATGAGTCATCCCGGGCAAAGAAGCATTTGAAATAATAAGAATAATCATCGGAAGTGATAGAGTTCGCTATAAATATGCAATCATACTAGCGTTTCAATCTCATCCCAGCGACAACAGCTGAAAGGAATCGCTTTCCATGGTCATCGATAACAGATGAACTCCGCGGTCTTCAGTCGTCAACAAATCAGCTCAAACCTTAGCGTCACCCTGCTCAACTGGCTTCTGGGTGCCTATGGTTTCTGACTGGCCATCGTTCGATCAGTGTCTAACATTGACGACCTTGCGCTAGTCATTTGTTTGAAACAACGTCGAAATTTTTCTATCGCACTGCATCCTCACGAATTGCAACACGGAGCGTCCATCAACATATATTCATAAAGATGTATAGCGATGCAAATACCTTTTTAAAGCAAAGATGGGAATACAACTACTAAATAAATGATGTTTTTAGACACGCTGCAGCCACTAAAACATGCTTTCGGTAACGTTTATTCTTTTACATTTTCTGATTAAATTATGGAAAAAACATAAATTTTCGAGAGAAAATTGAGAGACGGGCAAAAGACCAGCAAGGTGTAGTGGTGAACGCGTTATTCCCCGGAAAGAACAATAACGCGTTCGTTCCCCACCATAGACACCTGCGGTCCAGAGTTTTGCACATATCTCAGCAACGTTGTGGTTGTATTTCGCCTTTAACTTGTCGTGAAAATTGTAGTAGGTAAAGAATAAAAAGCTAAAACATAATTTTTCAATAAAACAAAGCTAAATAGTTTTTTCTTCTATAATTTTTCTCTCGAAGAAAGAATAAGCATCAAAAACACTGGAGCTCTCTAATTGCTTACATATCTGATGTCGTTACATTTTCAGCGAATCCCTGCATTTCTTCCAATCATTCTGGGATACTGGAAGCAACAGGCAACAGCAACAGGTATGTGTGAATTCAGAGCGATTTCAAAATCTGTTTCCAGACAGCCAGTCGGCCATTTTTACCAAAACTCTTTTACAGTGGCAGCAGATATTAAAATTCAGCTTTTCTAGAGACCAATAGAGCAATCAAACCAAGACCGTTACATGACAACTCTGTGTACATATTGTGCCACAGAAGAACTGAATTCCATAAGAACAACAATATTAAAAGAATGTTCTTATGTCTTCGTACAGCAGAGGATTCATTGCTGTATTGAACGGTCTCATATACTTTATCTAGGCTTTAAATCTCGAGTGCCTAATCTTTTTTCACTTTTTTGCTTTAAAACCTGTCAACTGCCGTAATATTCACCTTCATGGAACCTTAACATAAGAATTTTTTAAAGTTTTCAGTAGCCTCCATACGATCACATCTTGAGTACAAGTCTCGTGAAAACGGTAGTGTTTTTCTAGGCAACGTGGAATTCTTCCCTGGATCCCTTCGTTTCATTAGTCTTCCTTAAAGTAAGACAACATTGAGATCCCCGACTACCAGGGCCAACAAACCATTGGTTTCAGATATTCCACAATGAAATAAGCAACTTATGACACCATGCTGGTTTGTGACAGTGACAGACACAATGTAATCAAAACACCTGTGCAATTATTTTGGTACATCCACTAGTTGAAAAAAGCCTACATAGAGCTTTCTACGCCATACACAATTAAATGTAAGATGATCACATAGTGGAGGTACAAAAACAGCACCATCATATAACTAAGATCCTTCTACAAAGATGTCATACAACGTGGCCGGAGCAGCTTTTCTCATGGGGATCATCTTTCACCTCACAGTTTTTTTCAATAATAATTAATTAATCACCATCATTTAGCCAAAAAAATATAAAAAAGTGGTTCCCTGGCTCAAGCGGCAGAAATTTTCCGCACTGTTCCACATTTGTTGCATGAAAAACGTCTGAGTTGCACGATCAAAAACTAGAGGTGACAAGGATTTGAAAACACTTTGCTTCAGCAATAGACCTTCATAGAAACTAACAACTCCTCCGTTGTTAGTGTACTGTGGCTCACACGACAGGTGAGGACGAGCCATCTAGTCAAGCAAGGATGCATAGAAACCTTCGTTTTATCTTCTTTAACTGAATCAGCTAGCAGCGCAGAGTTCGTGATACCACTCATTACAAGTGACGCGTAGGTCCGATTCTGCACCGGTCCCACCAAGCCTCTCATCCCTACGGGGTTGAAAAATTGGTAACAAGCTTATCTAGGCAAAGCTCACTCCGTCCATTTTAACTGGGAACACAATAGCTTGGCATTCTTGGAGCTCCAGAGAAAATCAACTAGATAGTTTTTTAACTAAATTTGCAAAGAAAACAAAAATTCCTCAAAGTGTTGCCGAATCCGCACAGAAATCCAAGGACCTTTGTGAAGATGATGGAACCGATGGAAGCAATGCAATCGGATGCTAGAAGTGCTGGGAGGAGCACATTGCATCTGACATCGAGTTGTCTCAAGTTAAAATAAACAAGTGAGAATCTTGCTAAGTCCACCCCTTTTTCTATTCAACTGAAGGTTTGAGCTCTAAGACACAGAGTTATTTTTAAAGAAAACACAAATCAAATAGAACTTGAGAATACAAGACGCGTGGGTTCGTTGACAGCAGCAAGCTAGGACACCGAAATGAGAACATGTCAAAAATGATTCATGTTCTCACAATAAAAGTCATCGATTGTTTGAGAAACAGTCTTCGTCGCTTTCTCCTTATTCAGTCCATATTTTAGAGCTATCAATACTTCGCGCAAATGCTTTCGAGAATTTGGTATGCCAGAATTTCGATGGATTATAAATCTAGAAATAATGACAACTAATTCCTAATCCGATCATACAAAGAACAAAAGTGTTTGTCACAGTCTATTACGTTGCCCTTCATAATATCGATCACCTGTCACCTGTATCACCTGTAGTCCCGTTGATCGTTGAGCGACTCGAGCGGGCGCCAGTAAATCTTCCATTTTTCCCTGTCGCCTGAAAGAGTAGCGCAGTGGGTTCTGTTCGTTCTGGGGACTCGTCGAGCACTCTGACAACCGGGTCGGTCGTCTTCCTGCAGTACGTTTGATATCCCGAGGAATTCAGTCACTAACGGCTCTTTTCCATCGGTTGTTATTCATATGCATTACGTGCCCGGTCCACCTTGTATTCGACTGTTTGGCGTACAGAACGGCGTCCTTGATTTTTGATCGCTGACTCAGGTCGGAGCTTCGGATCTCATCCCTTGTGTCAAGCGGGATACTCCTAGCATCGTCCTTTCGCCTGCGCGTTCAATAACGCTAAGTGATTTCTCACCCTGCTTACGTAGCGACCAGGTACCCGACGCATACGTTAGGGCAGGAAGCACCGTTGAGTCGAAAAGGTGGGCACAGAGTTGGGTGTTCTCAGTTCTCTTCACTACATCCTCGATGCTCTTGAAGGCTCCCCAGGCCGCTCGTTTCCTTCTGCTCAGCTTTGGATTATATTGATTTGCCGACGTAGATAGACATACCTGGAGCACTCGGAAATATTCGCCCCGTTGAGCGTGAATAGGGCATACGAAACCAATCCGTTCATCATGAACATAGTTTTTGTCCGTATTTAGTTGAAGACCAATCCTTCCACAGGTTTTATCAAAGTCGACAAGCATACGTTCCGCATGGCTAATGTTTGGTGTTATAGGAACGATGTCATCAGCAAAGCGAAGATGATATAACTGCCGACCATTGATTTTCACTTCCATTCCAACAATATCTTTGACGTTCGTAAATGGGATGCAATGAACCGTGACCTAAGCACTTTTGTGATTCAACGAGTAATTTATGCCTTGGTTCCGAAATGTTTTCGAGAACCTGGCATGCCAGAATTTCGATGTTCTTTGGAAAATTCTAAATCCAGAAATAATGATAGCTAATTCCTAATCCGATCATACAAACGACAAAAGTGCTTTTAGCAGTCTATTACGCCGCTCTCCATAATATCTATGGCTTTCGTAAGTGCGATGCATTGAACCGTGACCCAAACACTTTTGTGATTCAACGAATAATTTATGGCTTGGTTCAGCACTGTCCGATTCTTCTTCTCCTTAGTAGAGAATTAAAACTTTCGAAAGCGTCTAAATCACCAACGAAGAAATCATATGAACGTTTTCCGAAGTGTTGCCCCATGTGTCATTTTTCTGTAGACTGAATCAGTAGCTCCTATCGCATCAACGAAATGCATAAAGAATAAATAAAGGATAAAGCTCTCGGCGTTGATCAATCCCTGAGGGATGCGCCATGAATTCGACTTCATTGAGTATCGTTGAAGGTGATTGAATGCATATCTGGCCTTTACAATGACTCGCGGTGGCCTGCCTATGTATCGAGCCAGTGCTGCTATCCTCCCAGACAAGTCCGGTACCAATTTGCCGACACCGGAGGGATGGAAGGCTTGGTGGGTCATGGGCGCAAGATCGGCTCCACGTGCGTGTCACAGTGGCGCCTCCAACCACGACGCCACACGCGCCATCATTCTTGAACATATACTAAAATTGGAAGAAAATGCATACAGATGTATCATTCCTCTACAAATATTTGGCCTATTATAACCACAGTGGTGCTAAGATAATCGCAAAACTTGGACCAAGCGCCAGATTGAACCACGACTTCTCTTTCTTTCGAGTTGGCTCGGGATCCAAGTTTTGCGAATATCTCATCATCTTAACCTTTTTATTTACTACCTATTTCTTTAATGGTAGGGTATGTTGCGAAATATAGCTTCTATAATGCTGAGATGTTTGCAAAACTCCGGAGCGCAGGTGTCTGCGGTGAGGAACGAACGCGTTATTATCCTTTCTGAGGAGTAACGCGTTCACCACCGCACAATGCGGGTCTTTCGTTTTGGCAGTGATCTATAGAACTAGATGAGAGACAGGTATCTCTCAGCATCGTTGTGGTTATAATTCACATCATAGCCTGTCGTAAAAATGAAGTAGGCAAAAAATAAAACGTTAACATCATGTTGTTTATTTTAAAGAACTTGATTCAGTGATTAACGATGAATGGAAGGAAAAATCCCTAATTAGGAGTCTTCGACAAATAGAATGTGGAGATAACATACACAGAAGACTCGTTCTACTTGCTTTCAATCTTCCTCTTCTTTCAGATGTTTCTACCAAAGTGTTTAGCCAAAATCAATCACAACGTTCCTATTTAAACAAATTATTTATAAGCCAAGAAAAAAAATTAACCGTAGAAATATTACATATTTCCCCATACCATTTGTGCCACTAACAAAAACACTGAGTTATTAAAAGACAGAAATTTTAGCGTAGGGCGTATGTAGTACAGTGGATAGAGAGATTCCATTTAATACAACATGATCGGTCGTTCGTCCATGCCACGCCTCTATTCAACCAGGCCTTCCATCTTCATGGCGTTGACAGTTTGGTGTAAATCTTGTCTGAGAGGAGAAAAATACTAAGTTTATATATCAGTAGGTGCCCATAAGTTATTTAATGGACGAGATATGCGTCTATTCACCTCTACGATGCTTGATGAAGTCTAAGACTGGACGTCCACTCATGGGTTGATTAACACCGAACGCCTTTGTCCTTTAACAGCTTGCCATGGAATCATAGCCAATTCAAGATAACCACAATTATGCTAAGAAGTTTTGCAAAACTCGGACCCCAAACTAGATTCGAACCTGTGATTACACTTTCACGTTTTACTCAATACACGAATGAAATCTATGCCTTTCTCTCAGCTGGTTTTTACCCTAACTCCAAGATGATAGTTTTTTTCCGTATGAAAAACATAGCTGACCTATTAAAGTGAACATAAACTTACTGGAATACTTATTCGTGGAAAAAGTGGTTAGATACCGACGAATGGACGAACTACGTGATAATTGACCAATGCAATACGCTACAGCTAGTTTCCAAACTCCATGACACTGTTCCATTTTTCACTGAATTTCTATGGTTCGACTCGTCCATCATCAAATCTTTCTCAGCTATGATCGATTGATTGAACAAGTTGTTTTGCCCTGATGAACTGTCTTTGATGAGCGGACACGTGGTTGTTAGTACATGCACGTGTTCGACAGAAAAGGAATGAATGTTGTTTTAAAGGTCAAGACTAGTGCGTTATCTATTTGTTACGTCTGTTGAATGTCTATCGAACTATCGAATAATGCATAGCAATACGATACCCTTTAACGGTCCTGAAGAACATGAATTCACCGAAACAGCATTGTATTAGCGACTATTCGTTAGCAAATCAAGAAAATTTAATTGAAAGTAGATGTTTTGGATCATGGTCGACTATGCTGTGCTGTCCCTTCCGACATACACATACGACTGTCACATCCCAGTTCGATCTCTCTAAGTCAAGAATAGTTAATTAGCCTCCGTTCTTAGCTTCGAAAGACGATACTACTTCCTGATGTACTTCATTATAAATTTCGATTGCAACCTCAGCTTAACTGAGTTCTTTGCCGATTCGTGCCCTTTGACGGATAGTCCCTGAAAGTAGAGTTAGGTAGGAAACTAGCTGAGAGGAAGGCAAAGCGAGGACATCGGTATTGCAGTGGGTTATGTGTGAGCGTCCAGAAGAGATAATTACGGGTTCGATGCTGGTCCGCTCCACAGATCTTGCAAATATCTCAGCATCATTGTGGATGTAACATCGTTTTGCTGCATGTTTTGCTAAGCATAGAGAGGGTTACTGACTAACTTCGGCAAGTATATTGGCATCAGAAAGTCACAGCAGGAGCTTAGTAATGTGCTAGGCTATGCTGCACGCGGATCGTACTGGATGAAAATTGATTTACAGCCGTCCAGTGCAAAAGAGCATGGTCGAGTGAAGTGCCCATTCATGCGGCGCTCCTTCCACTGGAATCAACGAGATGCGACAGCGAACAGCTGTGGACCATCGACTTGGATCAATTGGATTCTGAAGGACATGAAAACTTTGAGACATCTGCGAATATTATTGTTCTAAGAAATAAACGTAGCTTGGAGACCTAAACATAAAAATAAAACAATCGATTTCAAAAGTTCTAGCGATTTTAAGAGGAAAATGAGCTTATAATGAAGCTGAAGAAGCCTTGTCGTATTTTGCCTATATCCTGAATATCATGATTTCTAAATAATAATACCGTAACGATGCTCAAATTCAAGAAACAAATTTACTCCTTGTCGGAAAATGTTTGTGAAATGCAATAAGCCACATCACTCGATAGTGATAAAAACGTCTTGCATAATAGAGCTGCTAGTATAACATTGAGATAGCACACTCGTGGCAGATCCATTAAGAACTCTTTTGGCAGTATCACACAAAAGCATCACAGTCACTTGAACCATTTTCGGTTCAAAAACAAATCAGAAGACAACTCATTCACTGCAGATAGAACTCCATGTTCTCCTACAGACTCTTATCTTGATAACCTTCTCTCAATATGACGATACTATAGAGGGTATTAGACCACAGGAGCGAACGAAATGTTAGTAGAGGTCAGTATGAAGTATTCACTGAAGATACAGTTGCATGCTGTTTGTCTTGCGTAGATTCCGTGTTGAGTGGACGTCAAAAGAAAATATTCTGAATTCGGGATCAATCATTTCACACTCTGCACCTTCCAAGTATCTTTAGATGACCAACGTCATGAATGAGGAATAAGCGGTTTCCGCATCCATTAGTGCATTCACGAACACCAGTGTTATGTTTAGATGAAAAGAAGAGGGGCAATCAGCGTGGAAAGCTTCTAGTTGATCCCTAGAAAGATGAGTAAAAGTCTGGCGCATAAGAAAAACTGTAAAATTTTTGCAGTTTAGAGAAGGCGAGCACTAGTATCACCACCTACCGCTCTCACATTATTTAGTTTCCCACTTAATCATCTATGTTTGCACGAGGAGAAACACAAAAAACATTGTACGGTTCGAAGTCTTAGTAGTGAAGGCATAGACTATGCGGTTGGAGTGAACACAGACATGACAGCATTTTTTGAGATTTAATCACTTAGACTCATAACGTATGCGAACTACACGACTATTGTTAACTATACATGTTGCAGGTCAATTTATCCCTTAACCAATAACCATAATCGTGCGCATTGATTTCAGTGATGTAATGGCCACCTTCAAATTAAATCCGGGATAACTCGGTGCACAATAAGATTTGCTATTAGGTTGCTCGGAAATTGCTTTGGGATTTTAAGCCGTATCTTCAAAGTGACATATCTAAGCTTAGGAGAAAATTCGCCAAGAAGGAACAGATTTATTTATCTAGACTGCATAAAAACTCCGGAATTTTGAAGGTGACGATGTCTTTCGAGATGTTCTAGTGGTCGTTTTTGATTGTCTTTTTTTTTTTAATCTTCTAAAGCATTCATTCCACAGAGAGTTGTCGAGGTGCATGAGAAATTGATAACCGATAGGCAAGAGGTCCGGAGGACATTATGGATGAGGAAGAGTCACATTACCTGTTTCGTGCAACCTTTGCAGCATCTGTACTATGGTTCGTTGGTAAATCGTATGGCATCTACCTCTCGCGCTTCTTAGACTCTCAGTTTCCTAAACAACTTCTCTTGCAAGTTTTAGAAAAGTTTTCCTTGTATTTGTTTCCATCAAAGCCTTCAACTCCATGCTGTCAACACCAGAAGGGCCTCCACGAATCATCAATCATCTCATCAATATCTCCGAATTCGCCACGCCAAAATTTTCCGAACGAGCATCGCATTGTGCATTCGTTAACACATCTCTACTGCCATAACTTATCAGTCTTTCGAGTCGCTTGCGCTGCACCACGTTTGATCCCGAATTCGTAGAAGCAGAGTTGACAAAAATGCTATTTTGGCAATTGAAATTCCAATCCTTGAAATCCATCAAAAGTACGAGCGGAAGCGATCAATACAACATTTGATCTGTAACTCTACGACATTCGAAAAATTTTAAAACATGCGTAAAAGAAGCAAAATTACATATCCTGCTTTAATTTATAAACTAGTCAGTAATAAAGAAGGAAAACACTTGAACTCACAAATCTCTGCCAACAGAATACAAGTTCTACAATTCTAAAAGGAAGACCAACTTCTGAAAATCCAATTATCACCGTCGAGGCAAACAATTCGAACAAAGAACTGATTGAATAAGTGGGATGTCGTAGACCAAGACACGAAGGTGTCCTCATTGTATCGCTATCGTTTGTGCTGCTACACTTGAGTTGTGGTTTTAAAAATCTACATTACTCCGACTGCGCTGAGATATGAGCAAAACTCGAAGCTTCAACTGCTCTATAAATCTGAGAAAAACATAACACGTTAACTCCCGGAAAGGGCAATCGTAGGCTAGAATCTCGGCTGGGTTTCAGAGTTTTCTTGCCATGAGAAAATAGCTGAGAGTAAATAGAAGTTAACTATTTTGCTTAAAATTTTTGAAGGGTTTTAATTTTTTAGAATTGTAGAGATTGTATATGCGTTTCGACAAAGCAAATCACCTACCATAAGTCCACCAATCCACTTTCTAACAATCGAAAATTGATCACTAGTTATAAAAAGCTCGCCCAGTCCAGAAATGCGTTGAAATGTGTTTAGCTGTCTTTGAAATTACACTTCACATTGAAGACGGTACTGAATGTGTCCAAATTTCTTGTGGTTCTTTTTTTTTTTGAAATTACACTGCACATTAAAAAAAGGGATACGGAGCCAAGAAAATATCGCAATCTTGCAAACCCTAAAGTGAAGACAAACATTCTTATAGCCGATGCAATGGTTACGAAGGGAATACATATAGAAATAACTCGTTTTTATTGATAGCGTTCGTCAACTGCTTTTCCACTTAGAATGAAAGCGTTCCACTATTCTGCTGAGGGAAAAGTGCATGCATTTGAAAAACTCATTGAACAAATAGAGATTTAATAATTCTTTCTGCTTCTGTTTAACAAACATGAAGTGTTATTTTATTTCTTTATTTACGCACAAGCTTGAGGGCACGTGTGGCGCAGTGGTGGGAGGCGCCACTGCGGCGCGCACGTGAAATGCGCCCATGGCCCACCAAGCCTTCCATCCCTCCGGTGTCAGCAAATTGGTACCAGACTTGTCTGGGAGGATAGCAGCACTGGCTCGATACATCGGTAGACAACCGCGAGTAAGGGCCAGATATGCATTCAATCACCTCCAGCGATACTTGATGAAGTCGAATGCATGGCGCATCCCTTAGGGATTGATCAACGCCGAGAGCTTTATCCTTTATCCTTTTAAGCACAAGCTGACGTTTCGAGGGATTTCGCTTGCCTCAGAGCCTGGAAAGGTCAAGTTGACAGATATCTATTCGGCCAAACACCTCTATAACCAAATAGAGAAAATACTGAACCAAAATTTCAATCACATTGAATACAGAGTCTTTGAACATTCATCGCTTTCTGTGAAGTTTCCACTGAGCGAGCATGTCGCGTGGAGACTAACCGTACAGAATTCACAGGGAGTCGTAATGTGCCTCTCCCATCAGAATAATAAGCTTATATACTACCCAATATCACGCGTGCTAACGAGGCATTCCTCCCTACGGCTCGTTTTCGGATTTTTGGAATTAATTCAGAGCGCCTCGAGTGTTTTGCGCGCTTGTGTTCTCGACTCCTGTACGCGGATCGTGACACGCACTTCAAAGTCTGCTCCACTATGTCTCTGCGTCCTATGCATACCTAATGGCGTATTTGGTTTGCGTTTTCCCACTAGGTGTTCTTTTATGCAGACACAGAGGGGCCTGCCTGTTTCGCCAATGTATTCGTCTTCGCACGCCTTATAGGAGATTAGATAAACTGTGCCAGAGCTCATGCAATCGTCGTCTCCACCATTAGGGCAAATTATGCAATTTTGCGTTGCACATAGACGGTCATATAGGCGGTTACGAAATAACTGGCGCCTAAGAGTACTCGGTGGAATTTCAAATGTCGTTACCGATTTTTCCAGACCAGCCCTTCGCAAGCAGCGTTTTATAGCTGCACTTACACCATTTGAGATAAAGGGTAGGATGAACGGGGCCTTTTCATCTCTAGAGTTGTCGTTTGGGGGCTATGATTTTTTCTACACCAATCCCGAGCTACAGTTTCGTAGCCATTAGAAATGGCTATTTGACGTGCCAAGTTCCGGTGCTCCTTTCTCTGCACCCTCCCTGTTTCTCCTTTGTTCAACACAAGAGAAGATTATCAGATGTGGTACACTATGAGTTTAAGGTTTTCCACACAAAATATTTTGACCAGTGCAAAAAAAAATCTGCTCTCTGATATGATTCCCTGCTTACTAAGAAAGTAACTTTTGCTGAGAGAGAAAACGACGAAAGTAAATTTTAAAAGACTTAGTGCCTTGAATATTATAGAGGTATTCACATTTTCTCCATTATTTATAAATCTTTCCCTCAATGGCTTAGTGCCACATCGTGGCTGGAAGCTGGACCTGACTGTCGGGCTGGGAGGTACAGTGGGGAGATTCGTCCTCCTGGCAAGGTCTCTCAACCTAAGAAGGAGTCCGGCGTTTCCATCATAAAGCCTAGCTAAGAGTATACCAATACCTGAATCCACCACCGTCCTGGGATCAAGTTAGTCGCATGGTGGTAAATGTCCCTCTGGTCCACAAGGATGGCGACTGGCTCATGGTGGTAACGACCTGTGGCAGACATTAGCTAGGCTGTGCTCGGGACCTAGCAAACCTCAATATCCAGGTAAGCAAAACTCCTGAGAAAATGAAAATTATGCTGGGGCTAGCACAACCAATGAAGACGGGCTATCCAACTATCCAAGTAATTGTAAATCTACGAAGACGGTTGTCACGATTGCTTGGTTGCCGACAACGGATTTCACCTTCAAGATTGGTAAAGTCGCTTCTATTCGTCCCAGAAGGACGACCTGCAGCATTTTTTTAAATCAAGGATCTTCATAAAAACATCTAATCATCTTGCCTTCTTCGTTGCGTGCTTGAGATCTTTTTTAATACTATTACTAACGGCTTTCGTCGAGCTGTTGCAGTTCACACCTTTAAGATATCTTCCACACCTGAACGTCTGAGGCTGTCTTCCTTATTGTTATCAATGTAGATAGATAGATATTATTTGTAAATATTTCAGATATTTGTAGATATTGTAGATATTGTAGATAATTCAGATTCTCTATTTCATTCTTACTAATGGGGTGCGCCTAAACACTTTTTTGGCTGCACGGTAAGAAATACCACGCCTTTTTGTATTGTCATCAAATTAGATTATTGAAGCAAGCGTCTGGATACTTGGAATTCTAAGATTGAAGAATCTTAAGCCAGGTATGCTTTTCACGATTACTTCCCAAACGACGCCTTCACATTTTCCGGAAAAAACGCTGTCTTTTTCCACTTGAGTTTAGAACTTTCCGTTAGTTCGCCTTCCCAGTACACGTGCACAATCATCAACTGATCGATTTCACTTTTCACATTACGTTCTTGAATGTGCCATTGAACAGTCGTGCCGGAATGGTTTTTCTGGTGGTATTGTAGTTTTTACAATTGGTAGTAAACAGTTCAGAATCATTTTCAAAACCCGACTATTTGCTTGAATATTCTGTCAGTCTTGTTAAGGACTGCTGCCTTAAATCAGTTGTAGACGGCAGTCGACTTGGGACAATGTTCTCGGTAGCTTTCTTGTTCAGCAGATATTCCAATGCCGAGGTTAATAGAAAGTCGAACCTGGCAACTGTTCTCGGTAGCGTTTTTTTAACTTCTTCTGAAGGAAATAATCATTCTGACTTTTGTTTTTCTTCCATTTCCAAACTTGTATCTTCGCAGACCATGGTAGAAAGGATTAAACAGTGTGATGATATGCTCTTTAGATGTAGAATTCTATCAGAACCGCCATTTGCTGTCCACCGACAAAGTGCTCTATTAGATACTAAAAAGTAGGGGTATTAGAACAGCATATGTCTTTTCATGAAACGTTTTCGGAGTAGATAAAGAAATCGTTGCTGAAGGCATGGGCTGTCTCTTCAGATGCCACGATTGTTTTGTCTCGACTCCAGAGAATGCCTATTTTCTTTCTGCAATGGTTCACGTATCTCTGACCATTATGATTTTGTTCATAAACTCAATATCTTCAGTTACTTTGGCACTTGTTCACTTTCTATTGTCTTCTTTTCGGGGAGCTTCGCTGCAGAAGCTTTACAGCTTTGCAATCGGTGAACATTAGTTTGCCGCAACATACGCAGCTCATTTTGATATTCTATAATATAAACCTATCATGTTCTTGTTAGCGCCTTTGCCGGTTCTTTTTTCTTATTTTGAGAAAACGATATTCCTGGAGAGCATGACATAATTTCGTATTGTAGATAACGACCGTATTACACATAAGCCCCTTCGAATAATGACGATGTGTTCAGTCGCATTATCGCATTCTCCAGAGCTTGCATGATAAACTTTTCTATTTTCGATATGAAATGTGAGCCTCATTATCTGTTTCTCCACCAAGAAGTTGTTACTGTAGAATTTATTAGGATACAATATCTGACGTTTCGGCGGTTTCGCCTTCTTCAGAGCCTGAAGAGGTCAATTTGAGATGCGATCTCCTCAGGCAAACCCTTTCATAACCCCAGCAGATAAAACTTAACAAATAAATTTGTTTCGCATAAGAAACAGCTTTATTTAAACACCTATCATTTATTTGTTGTAAGTATTTAAGTTAGTTGGTGGATAGCAGCCGCACAGAGTAATTATTTGCCTTTTCTTTGTTAAGTTTTATCTGCTGGGGTTATGAAAGTGTTTGGCTGAGTAGATCGCATCTCAATTTGACCTTTCCATGTTCTGAAAAAGGCGAAATCGCCGAAACTTCAGCTATTGTATCCTAATAAATTCTGCAATAATAACCTCGTGCCTGCTTATTGCAGAAAAACATCGAATTATCAATCAATGCCGAGGTTAACAGAAAGTCCGTCTTGGGAATCAGCAAATACCTTTGTCACTTCGCCCAGAACCACATCCCACATATAAATTCACCCAATCATTTTTCTCTCTGCTGGTCCAATTGGGGAGATTAAGCTCGTGTCAACATCACAGGTACATCTACCGAAACCGTCAAGAGTAGAATCGTAGGTGTCAGACCGAACGATACATAGGTGTCAAAATAGTTGAATAGTTAGACCTCTACTTCAGATTTCCAGAGAAGACAAATGGGATCAAATTGATGCGTTTTAAACGGGATATCTTCTGTGAGCAGCTTCATTGCTTTTCTTATTTCGATAACACCCGTCTAGTTCATATTTACTGAAAGACTGGAGCCATCGAATATCCAAGTCGAATATGCTGCAACACTAATCCGTTTTGACAGTTGCGAAGACCAACGCCAACACGATCTCAAATTTATGTGACTAAGGCATTTTATTCTGTGTGGTCCACTGTTGATATTTATTGAACATTCTCGTTGAGCCACCCTTGGAATGGGTATCTTCAGGACTCCAAAATAAGGTTACCCCAGCCAATAAAATTATTATTCTGCTAGAGATTATTAGAAACTTAATTCATGGAAAGAGGAAGGACGTCACTCACTATGGGTAACTATGGAGATATGATTGTAAAAACGCCTAAGGAGTAATATAAACCAGATTCACCCTATATTTCTCGATGATGGGGTAAAATATACAAAATATGTCACAGTTAGAGGTATATCTGAACACAAATGACCGATGTGAAGCAGCGATGCAGCTGTTCAATACGCCGAAGGCTTTGACTTGCTCCTTAGATCAATCAGTCCTTCATTATTCATAGATCGTAAAACTTTTACTAGGATTCTTCGGAAAGCTTCATATGATCAACAAAGGCTAGCGAGTACCTCTAGTGATGGCTAGAGATTTACATAGCACAGTCATCTAAGCATTCTATGGAGCATCTACTCCATCATCATTCATTCATAAAAAACACGAAAATCCTCAAATAAGAACCGAACCTGTTTAAAACCCGGCAACATTGGTGAGTGATGAATGCGATTGCACTAATTGAGTGCAGGAATTGGTTTGATCTTCAAAAAGCGCTACGTAGAGCGTTGCGAAAAAATTTTGATGCTAGCGCGAAAGTCCAAGGAATTAATGTCTAGCTCTCAGACTTTCGAATTTTTTCCAAAATTTTGCAAACTTCTAACTCATTCAAGTGCCAAACAGGCGTTACATCGCTATCTTAGCCACTTCATTATTTAAAAAGAACAGAGAGGTGGAAATGCAACGCAATACACCCATGGTTGGTGGTTCGACCCAGCACCAGTAAGGCGAGCCTCTCAAATCGCTGAAATTAGCAACTTGATTTAAATTTCTATGAGAAAAGTTCCTGATATTCCATGAAATCTGATGATTACCTACGAACATTCTCCGTAGAAACTAACTCGGAGAGCTATAAGGATTATATTGAGGATAAATTCAATCAGCACTCAACACCACTCATTAGGGAGACAAAATGCTAGAGCGCCAGCCGAAGCCATATTCAAGACTGGAGGTCTTCGCATGTGATGGATGCACGACAATGAAACGAAGGAACGAGCTGTCCGCACACGTGATTATGGGATTACCTATATCAGCTTCAGCAATATTTCAAGACACATTTATTATGCAAAAGTAACAAGGAATAAAAACTGTACAATAAAAATTAAAATAATGAAACAATGAAGGCTGCATTTACGACCAAGTATCGAATATCAAGTATCTATTACACTGCACTTACTACAACAAAGCTAGGCGAAATTGAGAGCCTACCACGACTCCTGAATACAACGTATAAAAATTTCACATCCATAAATTTGTAAAATTACTCCTTATTCAGGGAATGATCACATGGCGGTAGAACTATTCCTACTACAGTCTGCGTTACGTTCTTCTACAATGTAAATTTCAGAAGAAACATGATTCCAGCCGAGATCAAAGCTGAAAGATAGTTTATAACCTTCTAGACTTTAAAATTGTGACAAGGAAAAAAAACAAAGTATTTTTAAAAATGCAGGCTACGTTTATTAAGAAAACGGTGAAAAAAATCAATACTGACTTGATGCAGGTAAAGTTGAAATCCAGGTAATAACGATGTTCCGAAACACTGTCCAGTTGACACCTTCACCTGATCTCACACTTCCAACAAACACAACGGACCCGACCTGAGAAATAAGCAGGAACCCTTCTTGGGTAAACAAGCCCTTTTCGATAATAAGAGACAATAAAGTCCTTCTGATGTCAATAAAAACAATCCCACTTTTCCCACATTTTAACAAAAAGACTAATGATAAGGTTCTTAGTAATGACAAATCATATTGTGCTTCGTTTTAATTGAACATGCATGTTCTTTTAGTAATGGTTTGGCTGCCAGTATAAAGAAAAAACTGGTGAATGATCTTCGAAAGTGAGCGCTGCAGTTGATGCACAAAACAATGCAATATGAACGGTGATTTCTCCCTTTATTATAATATATACAATCTTACCAGGCACTGTGTAGTACTAATTAGCAGTCCGAATTTGCTCGCAATCAAAGTCGTCATCGCAGCACCGAATTCAATGGTGAAACCACTGGAATAATAAAGCGTACAACACCCAGTAAACATCAATTAGTATCTATTTATCAAATTCCAGTCCAGTATTGATAACTAACAAATCAATGCACCTTGCCGGATTGATATGGGAAACCCTGCTGCCGACAGTGCTTATGATTCGATAACCGAGTGTCCACAAACCGAAACAGATCGCTACAACACCATAGAGCAGTACATAGATAGCAACCTGACGATCAACACATTATCCAACAGTCCAACTGTTCTCAAAACATTGCTGTGCGAGTTGAATACTGCTACTTTTCCTTCTCATGAACCTGCAGCGCATTTTGCTTTTGCTCAGTGATTTAAAGCTTCTGTCAAAACGTGGGTGCAGGTGCTGCTTAATCTGAAACGCGGACACGTTCGTACATCTTTTCGATAGTCAACTTTTGACGTTGCTTTCACCTTGAAAATTCATTCAAGCGCTTTCATCGTTTTGTTAATTTGTTGTCCAGTGGGTGAGTAATCTACGAGACATATATATTCTGCATGATGAAGACGACATATGTCAGCGTTCTGTGCTGTAAAGGACATCTTCATGATATCTGTGATGATTATATTTCAGAAAGCAACGGTCTCATCATTCCTTTGGATTGTGCGCAGAACCGTGTCAACAACATTTCATTCCGGGTGCACTTTATACGTCTGGTTTCCCTTACTAAAAAGAAGACACAAAAAAATAGTGGGTGTCTTAAAGTAATTGTCTTCCATTCAATTAAAAAACGAGGTCTTGAGTTTATCTTCAAGGGGTAGGAAAGTAGATGACTGAAACTGGAATGACACAATACCAGAATGAAAGTAGATGGTTAGCAGATACACCGTTTCCGCATTGTTGATTACATCATTTTTATAAGGGCGCATGCGGCGCAGTACTCGGAGGCGCCCTGCAACACACACGTGGAATCGATAACAG
Organism: Angiostrongylus cantonensis; assembly: GCA_009735665.1. Classification (NCBI taxonomy): domain Eukaryota; kingdom Metazoa; phylum Nematoda; class Chromadorea; order Rhabditida; family Metastrongylidae; genus Angiostrongylus; species Angiostrongylus cantonensis. The sequence continues at coordinate 3,723,179 of MQTX01000040.1, forward strand.
CGCCCATGGCCCACCGAGATCCATCACCCGGGATCAGCAAATTGGTACCAGGCCTGTCTGCGAGGGTACCATCACTGGGTCCGTACACCGGCGGCCACAGCAAGCCATTGTAAAGGCCAGATATGCGTTCAATCACCTTCAAACCATGGTTAGTGCAGTCGAATGCACGGTACATCACTCAGGGATTGATCAATGCGGAGAGCTTTATCCTTTACCATTTTTATGAGATGAACTATCAGCCACACGATAGAAATTTGGTCGATCTCGACGTAATTGTTAAAAAAATTCATTTTCAGTTGAGCTCCAAGAGGACCAAGCTCTAAACAGATTTGTTCTTGCTGCTTGCATTCACGTTTGGTGGAACGACTATGTAAATACTCATGCCCCAATTGTTCGGATTCGTGGCAGCAAATATCTTGCAAAATCTTGTAAGGTTAGCGAAAACCTAGTGAAGAAGAGAAAGAATAACTGTGATATGTCTAAATTTTCAACTATGCTATTCTTTCTACCTTAATTAACACTAAGCATAACTGACAACTAAATAAGACTGCGCTATGAAGAAAATGACGCTTGGGATACCTCACATCAAGAAAGTAAAAGACGGAATCCAAGTTTTCGACCAAAAAAAATCTGTTAGACCGAATATAACTTAATGTAAACCTGCAGCACATGGGTACTGGACCATACAGGATACCAGGCACAGAATAAAGACTATGTAGTGAGACTCTTCCGCGAAAATTCCAAGAAGAAAAAATAGTAGTCTTCACGCGTCCTTCGAAAAGACAGAACTACGTGGAAAATTTTCATCGAAAGATATGGGCCAATAACGACTCTGATTCCATAAGATGGTAACGAACTGGATAAGACTAAGTTTCCACAACGTATCTTAGACCTTTTGCTTTGATTAAGAAGCCATGATGCCCGACGATGCTTAAGATATACTCAGCGGCTACTTTGCTGCTGAGTGCCGTTGACGGTACAACACAGAGTGCTGGAGGAACTCTTCTTCTGCATCAGGTCTTCCGCATGGATCTTAAGAGAACCAAAGCAGAATCGTCATCGAAGATATACATCGTTTTCGATTTGAAAAAGAGCATCCGCCTGGAGAAAAGATTCTCCTATAGATTCACTAATTACAAAATTTCTGGAATCGTTAGCAGCTTGAGTGATTTTCCTTTGCAACACTTGATGCGATTTAGAAGCAATCTCCATTATTAAGGAGTTAAATGTGGTCAAGATAGGTGATTTTAGTGAATTTGTAGCATTCACGTGATTTAGTTATTCTTTCACTAGGAACTGTGACGACGTATAAACAAGGCTATCTATTTGAATGAATTTTCGGTTCTAAACTCTCTTGTGAACGTTAACTTAGCCAATGAGAATAATATTTGCTCATAGGCCACTAACTGCCTACTACTGGGTAACGCATCTGAAGCCGGAATACCAATGTATTCGCACAGATCTAAGAGGATCGAAATACGGTTGCTACCAGGTGATGATTATGAAAAGATACAAGCGAAAAATTCAATTATGAGGACAAAGTAAAAGCGAGCCTCATCATTAGTTAATTGTTAGCCTTAAAAACTTCAAAACTGAAGGATGGAACTTTATTTAACTAAAGCACCTCATACTTACCTCAGCCTCTTGCTTAGCACTCTTGTCTTTATAGATCGAAACCAAAGTGGCTACCGGAGCGATCACGTTGCTTAACGAAACTTCATAGGACTTAAAAGTAAGAAACTAACGAATCAATATAAGAAGTAACATAAAACGTAGTAATACTTCATTTTTATCAACCTCGTGTAAGCTCATCAAAGAAAGAATACGTATAAAACGTAGTGTAATAAGCATAACGAGATTTAGATATAACGCTTTCTGGGCAGCTCAAATAGAACACCGCAGAGTAATAGAGATGTGCAGAACTCCGTAGGCGATAAGCCAAAATTTTTCAGCTCAAGGGTGACAATCGCTAGTATCCCACGTTTTCCCTATTACGGAGCATAATATCCGGCTGCATTTGTCCTACATGGACGTCGCTCTGCCAAACAATACAAAAGAACTTGTTAAGGGTTTCTCACCTGACATCGTTCGCACCAGTAGCAAAACCAGCAAAACACGCCGTAAAGACCTGAATTGAACTGAACAACTGTATTGTCTTCTCGTCATCTATTCTTGTCACATCCGGTAACAACCATTTGATGATTGAACAAAGTCCTGAGCAGGTACTGATGTCATTACATCCAATAACTGACAAGATTAAGCAGATAAATTTGTTTTTAAAAAGAAATTCTGAAAATAAACGAATTGCCGCGAGAATAGCAGTATTTGGTACGAGATATTCATTCTACTAATGCTAGTGATGCAGCCTGTTGCGCATGTATAGAATACTCATATCAACGGCACCGGGGCCTACCATTCCTCCACCTTCGAGATGCTCGTGCTAGACAAGTCTTCAAAAACCTCATCTGATCCACAAGGAAGGCTGGCGGCACCCTCTGTGGTAAAGCCCTGGAAACGCTGTAACAACGCTATCCTTAGCAAGGATAATCACAACGCTAGGGCTGACAACAGTCGATTGCTTAATGCTTAAATTAAGATCTTTTACCGCGCAATGAGGCAGCATCATATAAACAACACTGTGGCGAGGATGAGAACCAACATTATATGAATACCAAGTTGTCGCAAATTTTAGTTCTGGTAGCTGCCTCGCTGATCGTCTCGTGATTGTAGTGAACAACTTGGAGTTTGGGTTACAATAGTTCGTAGCAATAACAACTGTACAATAATAATATCTGGTATGGGGTTGGGTAGGTGTATACGAGCGAGATTGAAATGAGAACAAGAGATGCAATTGAAGGAAGTTAGGTAGATATCGGAGTTGGAGCACTGAGGAACTGAGGGACTGGAAGAATACTGCCGAACGCTACCAGCACTTGAAAACCAATCCCCGTCCCCTCCTTGTCTTACTTCTGTAGTGGGTGGAGCTTTGCCAGAGGGAACTAAAGACAGTGTTTAGAGAGAGGTTCTAAAGGTTTTTTCTACTAACACAATCTGATTGGGCTACATGTGAAAGGGCGCAGCTGCTCGTTCGGAAACTTCTTTGGGTGCTGGATGCTGGAAAGTACATTCAGCTGACTGCTGCTGATTCAGTGCCCGAATTGTCGGACAAAGAAAAGCAGTTTGTTGAAAGAAGTTGTAGAATCTCTTTCCAGCCACCTGCGAAGCAACTGCATGAGATAGTGGCTAAGAGGCAATTAAAAGAAGATTCGAAGATAGATTTAAGATGATTACAGGTGAACAAGAAATACACACCAATATAGAAAATAGAAACAAGGTAACCGGAAACAGTACTCAAAATGTTTTACATAGAAAACAATCTTATGTTGGTGAAGAATGTTCTCTATAAACAATGCCTTGTTTGGCAGTCTTGATTATGAACGAAGATAAAGCACTAGCAAATTTGTTAGTTGCTCACGCTTCTATCCCATCCCTCTAGAGTTGGAAAACTGAGACAGAACTCGGTTCAATTTGAGGTCCCGAGCACTAAATGTCTCCAAAGATACATGAGGCAGAACTATTCTGAGAAGATAAAAACACGGACTTTCTTTTACACCAACAGGTACCCGCAAGTCACAGTAGAAGCTAAATAAACATTCAGCCATCTCTGTGATACTTAAAAAACGAATGTGCAAGTATTCCTGAATTTATCAAGATCAGATACTTTACCCCTTATTACAATATTAGGGTCGGGTACTTCTCCAGCACGACATCACACAAATCTTCATTGGATCGATAGTAGTTGAAAGTTGTTCCTTATTTGCACCTGTTTCTGGTCTTAACTATGAGGAACAAACATAAGACACGACTCGTTCTCTATAGAAACTTACTAAATAGTATTTTTTTAAAAAAAAAAAGGAAGACACACTTGAGAGCATTCCATCGCTTCCACTAAATTCACTGACTTCGGTCGGTGTATTCAGCTGAACGGTCTTAAATGAGGAATGACGAACAGTGTCGATTTCAACCGCTGTTGACGCTGAAAGTTGATTTACTACTTGTCCTAAGTAGAGTAGAAAATTAAGAGCAAAATGAAAAAATTAAGAAAAAAAACGATTCGAGGACCCTCACATTGAATTTTTCGCCAGAGTTTTGGCTTCACCACAAACTGTACCAACAGAGCAGATACAGCACCAGCTGCGATTGAAATTAGTACAACTCCATAGAATGGGATTTTGTCGAAATGAAGCACTAGGAAGGGAATGAAGAACTCAGATGTTATTACTAGTGAACTCTATTTAAATTCATTCAACTAGCACCCTAAGAGCAAATTCAAGTCGTTGATGAGAAAATCGTAGAACAAACAGTAGCACCCTACTCTAATAAAACTCTAATAAACCTATGCAACAATTTCTTGCAGGAGCTGATATAAATTCTTTTATGAAACCTAGAAATGAGAAGATAAACGCCCAAGTGAGCATATGAGCAATTCGAAAAACCTTTTTCCTTGCATTAACGAACATTTCTACACTTTACACTCTAAAGACGTGATAGATTTTTGAAAAAAAAAGGTGCTGCCCAGATCAAACCCTTTCACGGGCAATTGCTGATAGTCCCTATAGGTAAACAACACGGATGGGAGAAAGGCGAAACGAAGGACTCGCATGGTGTGGTGGTGAACGCGTTAGCCTCCGGAAAGGGTAATAGCGTTTTCGGTCCCCACCACAGACACCAGCGGTCCGGAGTCTTGAAAATATCCCAGCAACATGATGCTAATAGAAACAGTATTAGGTAAACTAATAAGAAGAAATCATACGACTTGATCCGTCCCATGTTACCACTAATACATTGAAAGCAATGACAAAAAAAATAAAAAGTAGGCAACGATCGCAAGCCACACTCGAATGGATGATTCTGAAAAGAAACAATTACTGGGATATTCTTGTCCTTCTGTCTTTCGCGTTTCTATCATTTTCTAACCTTTAAAGCACTTTTTAAAATTTTGTTCACAGTTGTTTTAAAGAATTAATCTCAAACGGAGAGGCCGATAATGACAAAATCAAATTAAAGGATTAAGTAACCTACCCTTCTTTCAATATGTATTCTTTCGTTGATGAGCTTACACGAGGTTGATAAAAATATTTATTACCGGCTAACGTTTCGACGTCTTCGTCTTCATCAGAGCCGATGATCCGAGTCGATCGTCCACGTTTGTTATTCGTCTCAATGTGGTGTCTTCGCATCCCTCAGGGATTGATCAACGCCGAGAGCTTTATCCTTTATCCTTTTTACCCTTCTTAAGACGACAATGTCGACAACAATATAAAGAACAACCGAAATAATACCGGAAAGCACTGGCGAAAGAAACCACGAAACTACTACAAGAAAATTGGATAATTCTAGAGAAACCTACAAGTACAAACTTGATGCGTTGGCCAATTAGACAGAAATAGCAATCTCATTTTCTTGGAGTCAAATTTTTTCAAGGATAACGACATTTTGGTCTTGGTCATAAGAAACGGACTGGATTCGTATCATCTATTCAGGCTCAACAGATTGAATATATCCGAATGCACCAGTTACGTCTATCTAGATCGAGAAATCAACATGACAAACGGCTTTGCTCAAGAGTTGAGCAGAAGGAAACAAGCGGCTTAGGGGGCTTTCAAGAGCATCGAGGATGTAGTGAAGAGAACTAAGGACAGCCGACTCTGTGCCCACCTTTTCGACTTAACGGTGCTTCCTGCCCTAACGTATGCGTCAGAAACCTGGTCGCTACGTAGGCAGGGTGAGAAATCACTTAGCGTTATTGAGCGCGCAGGCGAAAGGACGATCCTAGGAGTATCTTGTATCACATAAATAAGGGAAGTGAACCGAAGCTTCGACCTGCGTCGACGATCAAAAATCAACGATGCCGTTCTTTATGCTAAACTTTCTAGGATAAAGTGGATCGGACAAATAATGCCTATGAACGGCAATCGATAGACAAGAGTCGTTAGTGACAGGATTCCACGGGAGGTCAAACGTACTGCAGCGAGACCACCGATCCGATGGTCACAGTTCTTCACGAAAATCCTATGAGAAGGACATGTTGCCCAACGATTCCTTTGAGCGAGCAGAAAACACTTGGCTACTTTTGCGCGCATCCGGGAGAAATAGAAAATTTCCTGGCGCCTGTTCGAGTCACTCGACGATCAGCGGAAAATGAGAGGTGAAACAGTTGAACGATTTTTTTAATGGATATTTTAAAAATTCTCACTTCTTTTAATCAAAATGTCCCTCGCCACTCCAACTAATATTAAACACTGACTTATCTTGAGGATTTCATCCCAGTTCACTCCTTCAGTTCCACGCAATACCAGAGAGAAACCTAACGTTGATCCCATCAAAGCATGTGTAGTCGACACCGGCATTTGGAGTGCTGTGGTGATTGCCAGCCAAGCAGCTGTCCCTGCATTATCGATTTTTAGCTTCAAGATCTGTAAGAACTCGAGGTGAAATAAAGAGAATTATGCTTCCGCTCTGATCGACCCTTTAGGGATTCGTCATGGATTTAACTCCGTTAGGGATCGTGGACATCATTGAGTGCATGCTTGGCCTGTACAACGACCTAGAGGCATTCCGATCTATCAAATCAGTACTTTTCTACTTTTTGAAACAACTCTTCTACCAGTACTCCAATCCAAAAAGACAGAGTGCTTGTTTTGGGTGGTGCAATAAATCAAACCAAAGACCTGGTATGCGTTGTAGACGTCAGTAGTCATTGCGCTACTCCGGCACTGTATTATAGAAAAAATGTTGGTGGATTATGACGAAACCGAGTGGACACTACTTCAAAGAGCTGTCAAAACTATCTAAAGACACTGAAATAAATCTAAATCGCATAACTAACCGCCAAGGATGGCTACCTGTCCTAGCATCAGTTCGTCAGGGTGTCGAAGGTATTCCGTAACATCCACGACTCCTTTCCTCATCATATCCGTAACAGACCAACCTGAAACCTAAGAAACACCTGCCGTGCAAAAAAAGAGGTGTGATTGCTAGGAAAAAGAATCAGACCAATGCGTTTTAGTATGAAGGATTCCATCTGGACTACAGGAATGCTAATTTGTAACTTACCTACCAGTATCGATCCCAACGTGATAAATATACTAGCCAATGTGTAAGCCTGAAAATCTTATGTTGTCATTGGTGCGAAAAAATGCAGAACAATATTATACACATAATTTCCTTAGTGAAATTCTATTTTCACCACATTTTTTTCGTGACCTGTCTTCACATATACTGTGCCAAGGCCAGCATTTCTTGCATTCGATTCGCCTCTTCGCATCCATCAACTATGAAGGTCTTCGAACTTTTTGTACGTGAATTCGGTGGCTACATAAAGAGCTTTCGTCCTCTTTATGAATGTTGCTGAATGCTTCTCCATTCTTCCTATCTGAAAGTCTACACCGTGATAGCAGTGTCAGGCGTTTCTAGCCCCTTCAGATAGATATGAGGTTCCCAGGCAAACCTAGTATCACTTTCTCGACCTCGAAAAGATTGAATGTTTGGTTGGCCTAGGACGACATGGAACCAGTGCCTACCGCCTATTCAACGGCATTATCACGGAACAAAAGCGGCCTGCATTTGCTAGACGTGTTCATGCTAGCAAGCAACCAGTGAGTATACCCAGCTCCCACGTTCAGAGCCCAGCAAGCTACAAGTGAGCATCAAAATGTTAAACACAATAAAAAAACGGGCCTCATTCCCCTAACCCTGAAAAAGACCCCTATTTCGCGTTGAGTACGACAACTACGGAGAGGCTGCTAAAATCTCAGGGCCAATGGAAGCTGCCTGGATTACAAAGAACTATGTTGACAATCTTTACCTACAATGCACGTACACTTGCATCCGAGTACTCGATAAAACACTTGCTCATGCAAGCAAGAAGGATAAGGGACGACGTCATCGGCTCAGCCAAGACGAGACGATGCCACCCATTCAACGCCGCCAATGACACCGAGAAAAAATGTTCCTCCGAACACTTGACAGTAGAGGAGTCAGCGGCGTCGGCATTCTCGTCAACATGAGTTTGTAAATGAACACCGATTCATTTGAACAGCTTCCTACCCAAATCGGACGTTTACGATTAAAAAGATGTGGATCAATACCGGCTCTGACAATCTTCGTCGTTTACGCGCAAACATCAAACTATGATGAAGAAGAAGTTGAAGGGTTCTGCATGAAATTGGAGAAGTTCAACAGAGAAGACCATACGTTATTCAAGGTAATCATTGAAGATTTCAACGCCAAAATTGGAAAAAGAAGAACATCACATTGGGATCCACGGATTGGAATAAAACGAAGAGGGTGAGCGGCTTTCTGAGTTCATCATGGCGACCACGATCATCCATGGTAACTAGCAATTCTAGAAGCCCCACCTCAACGATGGACGTAGGAGTCTTCCAATGGAGAGTATCATAACGAAATAGGCCACATCATAGTTAATAGAAAGGTCTGCCTAACCGATATCGTTGCTGTCATAAAATTATATACGGGATCAGACCACCGCCTCCTCCGTGATAGATTCTATTTCTGGGGAAAAGGAAAAAAAGCCACTAAATTCAAAAACCAAAGTCCCACCACAAAACAAACTTGGACTTATTCAACTCATTAGTCGGCTGTTGGGAAGATGACGTTGTCGACAACATCGACGAGGAATGCGTTCGGCTCATTCAACATCTTCACGTTAGCGCCATGAAAGCTGAGATTTCGAAGGTCACCAAGAGACTACTGAATCACCTGTAGTCCCGTTGATCGTCGAGCGACTGGAGCGGGCGCCAGTAAATCCTCCATTTTTCCCTGCGGCGTGGTTCCGCTCGCTTTAGGAACTCGTCGATCTAGAGAATCGTCGAGCATCATATCTTTCTTCTACTCTTTTCGTGAAAAACTCTGACCACCGGGTCGGTGGTCTTCCTGCAGTACATTTGACATTCCAAGGAATCCGTTGCTGTCATAAAATTATATACGGGATCAGACCACCGCCTCCTCCGTGATAGATTCTATTTCTGGGGAAAAGGAAAAAAAGCCACTAAATTCAAAAACCAAAGTCCCACCACAAAACAAACTTGGACTTATTCAACTCATTAGTCGGCTGTTGGGAAGATGACGTTGTCGACAACATCGACGAGGAATGCGTTCGGCTCATTCAACATCTTCACGTTAGCGCCATGAAAGCTGAGATTTCGAAGGTCACCAAGAGACTACTGAATCACCTGTAGTCCCGTTGATCGTCGAGCGACTGGAGCGGGCGCCAGTAAATCCTCCATTTTTCCCTGCCGCGTGGTTCCGCTCGCTTTAGGAACTCGTCGAGCATCATATTGTTCTTCTAGGCTTTTCGTGAAGAACTCTGACCATCGGGTCGGTGGTATTCCAGCAGTACGTTTGACATCCCGAGGAATTCAATCACTAATAGCTCTTGTCCATCGGTTACCATTCATACGCATTACGTGTCCGGCCCACCTTATCTTCGACTGTTTGGCGTACAGAACGGAATCTTTGATTTTCGATCGTTGACCTAGGTTGGAGCTTCGTATACCATCCCTAACTTGTGTAAAACGTCTTTCCTCCTAGCATCGTCCTTTCGACTGCGTGTACGATAACCCTGAGTGATCTCTCATCCTTACGTAGCGACCAGGTTTCCGACGCATACGTTAGGGCAAGAAGAACCGTTGAGTCGATAAGGTGGGCGCGGAGTCGGGTGTTCTTTCTTCTCTTCACTACATTCCCGATGCTCTTGAAAGCTCCCCAAGCCGCTCGTTTCCTTCTGCTCAGCTCTGGGGTTAAGTCGTTCACCGTATTGATTTCTAGATAGACATAACTGGAGCATTCGGAGATGTTCTTTCCATTGAGCGTGAATGGGGCAAACGAAACCAATCCGTTCTTCATGAACATCGTTTATTTGAGATTTAGTCAAAGACCAATCTTTCCACACGATTCATCAAAGCACGCAGGCATTCGTTCCGCTTGGCTAATGTAAGGTGTTATAAGAACGATATCATCAGCAGAGCGAAAGTGATGTATTTGCCGACCATCGATTTTCACTCCCATATTATCCCATTCCAATGTTAGCATGACGTTCTGGAGAGTGTCGGTAAATAATTTTGGCGAGATTGTATCGCCTTACCTAACTCCTCTTTTGATGTCAACGTTAATATCGTTATAGAATGGTGAAATTTTAGTTGTAAAATTTTTACACAAGTCACGAAGAATCTTTATGTACTGAGTAGGGACTACTTGACTACCAAAGGCTTCCATGACTGCTCCTATCTCAATTGAATCAAAGGCCTTCTGTAAGTCGATGAAAGTGGGACAGAGCGGTCTTTTGTACACTCACGATATTTCATTGAACCTTGTTATCCTGTGAATCTGGTCCATCGCACCATATCCTTTCGGAACCCTGCTTGCTCGCACGGGCTCCTTCGTCCAGTGTTCTGTCAATCCAGCTTCCGATGACTCGAGTGAAAAGTCTGTAGACGACGGACAGTAAGCAGATTCGGCGATAGTTGCCTATATCGTGTAGGTCTCCCTTCTTGAGCAATAACACGGTCTTTTTGGTCTTCCACAAAGGAGGGACCTTGCATTCGGACAGGTAACGTGTGAAGAGCAGTGCCAGTGTGCTTACGAGGACTGGCGGAATGTTCTTCAGATGTTCTGATCCTATCCTGTCTGAACCTGGTGCTGTTCGATTTTTCACCGACGAAATGGCATGTCGGATTTCGAAAGGGAGAACCGGTAAAGCAATATATCCATCCTCTTTTATTTCACAAGACGGGAGGTGGACATGAATATCGAAGAGATCTGAGTAGTAATCGTGGATGATTTTCTCCATTGCCTTTCTGCACGCTGTTATTGTTCCGTCTGGGCGCCGAAATGCAATGATCTTGGTCTTGTAATTGGCGAAGCTTCGGTGGGCTTTGCGAATGCTTTTCCCCGCTTCTGCAGCTTCGACCATTACTGCTGCTCTTCTCTCTTTAGGATCGTCTTTTATCGCCTCTCTGCACTGTTTCGCAAGCTCGGACGTTAGTTCGCGGTCGCCCGCAGCTCGTATGATTCCACGCTGGCGCATTAGCTCGAGAGTTTTTTGAGACAGATGTCTCTTGGTGACATTTGAGCTCTCAGCTTTCATGGCGCTAACGTGGAGATGTTCAATGAGCCGATCATATTCCTCATCGATGTTGTCGACATCGGCATCTTCCCAACAGCCGACTAATGAGTTGAATAAGTCCCAGATTGGGGTGGTTCTGGGACTACGGTTTTTAAATTTAGCGGCTTTTTCTCCTTTCCGTGAAAAATAAGTACTTGCACGAAGGAGATGGTGGTCTGATCCAGTGTAGAATTTTGGGACAACATCGACATCAGTTAGGTAAAACTTCGTATTTAATATGACGTGGTCTGTTTCGTTATGGTTCCCTTCATTGGGAGATTCTCACGTCTATGCGAGCTACCATGGATGGCCTTGGTGTCATGATAAACTCAGAGAGCCGCTCACCCTTTTCGTTCCATTCTAATACGTGGGTCCCAATATGACGTTCCTCAGATGATCTTCTTGGTACAAAACCACCATAAAATACAATTTATTCAACTCATTAGTGGGCTGTTGGGGACGCCGTTCTCGATAATGTCGACGAAAAATACCATCGGCTCGTTCAACATCTTCACGTCAGTGCTTTGAAAGCTGAAAGTTCGAAAGTCACCAATAGGGGTCTGTCTCCAGAAACTCTCGAGCTGATTCGGCAGTGCAAGATTCTATTTCTCGCGGAAAGGAGAAAAGGTCGCTAAATTCAAAAACCGAGGTCTCAGAACCACCACAAACTGGGACTTATTCAACTCATTAGTCGGCTGTTGTGAAGATGCCTTTGTGGATAAGCTCATTGAGCATCTTCACGTTAGCGCTATGAAAGCAGAGAGTTCGAAAGTCACCAAGAGACGTCTGTCTCCAGAAACTGTCGAGCTGATACGCCAGCATGTAATCATGCTTTTCCCCGCTTCTGCAGCTTCGACCATTACTGCTGCTCTTCTCTCTTTAGGATCGTCTTTTATCGCCTCTCTGCACTGTTTCGCAAGCTCGGACGTTAGTTCGCGGTCGCCCGCAGCTCGTATGATTCCACGCTGGCGCATTAGCTCGAGAGTTTTTTGAGACAGATGTCTCTTGGTGACATTTGAGCTCTCAGCTTTCATGGCGCTAACGTGGAGATGTTCAATGAGCCGATCATATTCCTCATCGATGTTGTCGACATCGGCATCTTCCCAACAGCCGACTAATGAGTTGAATAAGTCCCAGATTGGGGTGGTTCTGGGACTACGGTTTTTAAATTTAGCGGCTTTTTCTCCTTTCCGTGAAAAATAAGTACTTGCACGAAGGAGATGGTGGTCTGATCCAGTGTAGAATTTTGGGACAACATCGACATCAGTTAGGTAAAACTTCGTATTTAATATGACGTGGTCTGTTTCGTTATGGTTCCCTTCATTGGGAGATTCTCACGTCTATGCGAGCTACCATGGATGGCCTTGGTGTCATGATAAACTCAGAGAGCCGCTCACCCTTTTCGTTCCATTCTAATACGTGGGTCCCAATATGACGTTCCTCAGATGATCTTCTTGGTACAAAACCACCATAAAATACAATTTATTCAACTCATTAGTGGGCTGTTGGGGACGCCGTTCTCGATAATGTCGACGAAAAATACCATCGGCTCGTTCAACATCTTCACGTCAGTGCTTTGAAAGCTGAAAGTTCGAAAGTCACCAATAGGGGTCTGTCTCCAGAAACTCTCGAGCTGATTCGGCAGTGCAAGATTCTATTTCTCGCGGAAAGGAGAAAAGGTCGCTAAATTCAAAAACCGAGGTCTCAGAACCACCACAAACTGGGACTTATTCAACTCATTAGTCGGCTGTTGTGAAGATGCCTTTGTGGATAAGCTCATTGAGCATCTTCACGTTAGCGCTATGAAAGCAGAGAGTTCGAAAGTCACCAAGAGACGTCTGTCTCCAGAAACTGTCGAGCTGATACGCCAGCATGTAATCGCACGAAATCTGCAGGCAACTGCGAACTGACGTTCGTACCTACGAAACAATTCAGAGAGGGGACAAAAGAAGATCTTAAAGAGAGATGAGCAGCAATAATGGTCGAAGCTGCAGAGGTTGGAAGAACTATTCGCAAAGCCAATCGAAGCTTCGCCAATTACATGACCAACATTATTGCCCTCCGACGCCCAGACGGAACAATAACAGCGCCCAAAAAGGCAATGGAGAAAATCATTCACGAATACTACCCAGATCTCTTCGTTAGCCGCGTCCACCCCCCGTCATATAAGATAAAAAAGGATGGATATGCTGTGGAGGGGCGTGTGGCGCAGTGGTTGGAGGCGCCACTGCGACACGCACGTGGAATCGATTTCGGCGCCCATCACCCACCAAGCCCTCCATCCCTCCGCGGTCAGCAAATTGGTACCAGACTTGTCTTGGAGGATAGCAGCACTGGCTCAATACATCGGCAGGCCACCGCGAGTCATTTTAAAGGCCAGGTACGCATTCAGTTACCCCCAGCGGTACATAATAAAGTCGAATGCATGGTGCATCCCTCAAGGATTGATCAACGCCGAGAACTTTATCCTTTATTTATCCTTTTATGCTGTACCACCGGTTCTACCTTGCGAAACTTGACAAGCCATTTCGTCGGTGGAAAATCGAACAGCACCAGGTCCGCACAGGATAAGATCAGAACACCTGAAGAATCTTCGGCCAGTCCTCGTACAAACACTGGCTCGGTTATTCTCACGTTACCTATCTCAATGCAAGGTCCCTCCTCTGTGGAAGACCAACAAGACCGTGTTATTGCTCAAGAAAGGTGTCCTGCACGATATCGGCAACTATCGCCCAATCTGCTTGCTGTCTGTCGTCTACAAACTTTTCACTCGAGTCATCCTGAACAGGGTTGACAGAACACTGGACGAAGGACAGCCGTGCGAGCAAGCAGGCTCTCGAAAAGGATTTAGTACGATGGACCACATTCACACGTTAACAAGGCTCACTGAAGTATCGCGAGAGTACAAAAGACCGCTCTGTCTCACTTTCATCGACTTAGAGAAGGCTTTTGATTCAATTGAGATAGAAGCAGTCATGGAAGCCCTTGGTACTCAAGGAGTCCCTACTCAGTACATAAAGATTCTTCGTGAGCTATACAATGATTTCTCCATTCTACAACAATATTGGCATCGGCGTCAGAAGAGGGGTTAGGTAAGGCGACACCATCTCGCCAAAATTATTTGCCGCCACCCACCTGAACGTCATGCAAATATTGGAATGGGATAATATGGGAGTGATAGTCGATGGTCGGCAGATACATCACCTTCGCTTTGCTGATGATGTCGTTCTTATAACACCAGACATTAGCCAAGCAGAACGTATGCTTGCGGACTTTGATAAAGCTTGTGGAAAGATTGGTCTTCGACTAAATCTCAAATAAACGATGTTCATGCAGAACGGATTGGTTTCGTTTGCCCCATTCACGCTCAACGGAACGAATATCTCCGAGTGCTCCAGTTATGTCTATCTAGGTCGGAAAATCAATGTGATGAAAGAGTTAGCTCCAGAGATGAGCCGAAGGAAACGAGCGGCTTGGGGATCTTTCAAGAGCATCGAGGATGTAGTGAAGAGAACAAAGAACACCCGACTCCGTGCCCACCTTTTCGACTCAACGGTTCTTCCTGCCCTAACGTATGCGTCAGAAACCTGGTCGCTACGTAAGCAGGATGAAAGATCACTCAGCGTTATCGAACGCGCAATCGAAAGGACGATGCTAGGAGTATCCCGTTTCACACAAGTAAGGGATGGGATCCGAAGCTCCGACCTACGTCAACGATCGAAAATTAAAGATGCCGTTTATGCCAAACAGTCGAAGATAAGGTGGGCCGGATACGTGATGCGTATGAATGATAACCGATGGACAAAAGCCGTTAGTACTGGATTCCTCGGGATGTCAAACGTACTGCAGGAAGACCACCGACCCGATGGTCAGAGTTCTTCACGAAAAGTCTAGAAGAAAGATATGATTCTCGACGAGTCCCTAGTGCGAGCAGAACCCATCGGGCTACTCCTGCACGTGAGAGGGAAAAATGGATGATTTGCTGGCGCCCGTTCGAGTCACTCGACGATCAACGGGACAACAGGTGACAGGTGAAACTTCGTGAAAATTGTAAGCCAAGAGCAGGACAATCTGAAAACTACTTTTTATCCCCACAGGAGAATTTCATATATCTTTAGAAATGGAGCGAGCGAGGTGAACCGAGACGTGCTCTCTAGTTCCGATATGAGCACGACTTCCCAGTGTAATGCCTCCCATATCTTTATGGAGGTTTGACTTCCCTCACCTAAAATGAAGAAGCAGAAGGTATGAAGAGGAGTGCCTGGGACCTTCATTGTCAGCCATCAAAAGATACCGTGCTGTAACTTCACCGATATTATCCAGTATGCGAACCACGTGCAGTTTCCTCGCAGTAGTTTCCACCCGCCGCTACCACTTACGCGGCAACGTCACCTCTACAGGAGTCATTTGTTACGGTTCAAAGTGGCCGTTATGACGTCTGTAGGAGCCGTCTTGTCTTCGGCGGTTAATTTTGGCGAAACAGAACCGTTTTGCTGCACTCTGGTCGCTCGATTGCTTATTCAACGTACCAGTTGTAGCGTAGTCAGCCGGAAAAGGCTCTTTTCTATGTTTGGGAATGTACAAAAAGCTTCTCTCGAACGGTGCAAAACACCTCCAAATGCTGACATTAATGTGCTAATATGACATACTGTAGTAACATATATACCACTTATACCGATAAAACAGTAGAGAAGTCTGCCCAATATTTCTGTGATATTCTTAGTGCGTGAAATCGTCTACTTATACAGCCCATTATCAAAAACCAGCAGGCCCGTAAAAATCCGAAATTATGCCTCGTCCATTACGGCAATCAATCAAACATAGGCGGCGTCCCGTTAATGTTATGCCTCTCCAGTATCATTTTCACAATCAAATTCGGAACGGTTATCTTGAAGCTTTGAACTTATTATACTAGAGCCGCAATAATTTGATGTTTTCTTCATAAGCAGAAACGAGATTGTTACTTTAGTCTTCATTAATAAAGGAGCTGAAGTTGCAGCGAATTTCTTCTTCAGAGCCTCGAAAGGCCAAGTTGACAGCAATCTATTCAGCGAAACATCTCCATAAATCATGAGATTTAGATGACAATCGCGTTGAAAAAGAAAAACTTCATCGCCGCGCATTCACCGCTTTCCATGAATCATCCACAGAGTATTCCACGGAAACCAACCATCCAGAGTTTACATCGATGGTTAATGCGCCTCTCTCACAATAAAACATGAGTTTCAAACATTGTATGAGATCACGGATGATAATGAAACATGCGGATGTAAACGGAAGCAAAATTTATAACTGCTTTGAAGTCCGTTGTTCCTCTACAAACGGGTTTTTATTTCATCCAAAAGCAAAAATCTATCGCAAACGCCAAGATACCCTTTTTAAACGCTATAGTTCACCATTTAAGAGATAGAATCCTAGAGTATCCGAAATATCCGATCGCTGAATATTTTAGCAGAATGGCTCAATGACACGAATTTTAGTTGAAAGAGCCTTGGTAGTCTCAATGCTCAGCATTTTCTTTGAATCTCTAATCTTACCTGAAATCAATATCGGAACTTCAAATTATTCGTTTCTATTCCTTTACAGGAATCGTTAGTGATTTCCCAAACATTTCGCTATATAAAGGCGTCTTTAAGCCGTCATGTCATTTTCCATTCACATAGGCTTCAATTTCCAAAAATCTTTAGTGCAAAATACGAGCCTGTGGTGGTGTAAGAACACCGCTTCCGACAGATGTACCAAATGTATTCGACACGTCGTTAGCTCCAAGACCAATTCCGAGTGCGAAAGCCAGAACAAGGCCAACGATCAGCACCCAGAGAGCTGATGACTAAAAACACCACCTGCATAGTTTATGATATTGTTTATGAAGCTTAAAGTGCTTCGCATGACCAGTGCCTTATTTATGCCCCAGTTATCCAACTCTACTGACCATTGTGGAGATGATTGAATGCATATTTGCCTCATACAATGACTTTTGGGAGCTCACATTCTATGAGATTACGGTTTTTGTTCTACGAAACAAATTCGATACGAATTTACCGACCACGTACAGAAGAAGGGCATGATTTGCCTAAAACGAGTGTTCGAGCCAAAGACTGTTCATTGTAGTACACTCCTAGCCACAGCGCCACACGTACCTTTAATTACTGCTGGTACCCAACAGATTATTTGCAACTAAGATGAAGCTATGATCATTTTCCTCATCTTCTTTGATCATCCCTTTATAAAGAGTCTCCGGTTTAGACTGTTATGAAAACCACAGCACAGATAACATTATGTATCTTGGAAAACCTATACTCTTGCTGGTTTCTCTTCATATGGCCTATTTTAGTAGTTTTCTACATCGAGTGTATGCCTTCCAGTTAGAACGACGATACTGTGGGTTCTAAAAAGCTCATTTTATGGTAAAATAAGTTTAATGAATTTTTATGCCTCATTATCATCGCTGGGCGCGTATGGTGTACTGGTTAGAGGCGTCATGCAATACACGTGGTTTCCATGCCGCGCCCCACGCTCACTGAGCTTTCTATCCTTTCGCCGTCGGGCAAATAGGTACCACAACTGTTTGGAAGGAAAACAGCAGAACAGCACTGGTTCCATACATCGGTAGGCCATCAGAAGTTATTCTACAAGCCAGATATGCATTCAAACAGCTCCAACGATGCCTAATGAAGTCGAATACATGGCGCATCCTTTAGGGATTGATCAATGCCGAGAACTTTACCTCTCTTTGTTTCTACGGTCGCTGGAAGTTTATGGGATTCCACAGTCCTTTTTAACTGTGGTTCTGATCAGGAAAAGCATTTAACAAAGAATAGGACATGAAAGCAGAAGAAATATAACTGGAAATGGCCCAGTTGAGACTTGATGGTGATCATAATATTTGCAAAAAAAAGTGCGAACCCGATCGAAAGGTACATTTGTAGTCGTTATGGTTGTGATTTCGGTCCATACTTCCATCTTAAGCAATAATTGTATTGAAGACCAGATCAGAGCTCTCGGCTTTAAAAGCGACATTAGAAAAACGAAAATTAGAAAAACCCCCTTAGAATACCAAGTAGACACCACATTAAATAAAATTCAATAATGTTAGCATAGGACTAGACTGGAATCCTAACAAAACCGGATTATTTCCGAGATCTTTTCAAGGACATCACTAGAAATTGATGGCATGCAGACAAATCAACTACAAATTTCAACTCCAACTCTTCAACTTTCAGCTCAACTTCAACCGTTTTTAACTTAAAATTGTTTAAGGCATCCACTGTTATGAAACACAGTGAACTTGAAAGGCTACAATGAAGTACCAATCATCCATCACTGGTATGGATGAATAAATAATGATGAACAAGAAAGGAATAAATGAAATAAAAACGAACAATTAGTGGTAATAAACAAAACAAATGGTATTTGCAAACAGCTCAGAGGAACGCGAAACGAAGGAAGCACATGGTATGGTGTGAAAGCGATAGCGATAGGTTAATAGGGCATTCGTTCCCCACCATAGACACCTGCGGTCTGGAGTTTTGCAAATATTTCAGCCTCATTGTGGTTACATTTCCCATCATACCCTCCCATGAAAAAGAATAGGCAGTAAATAAAAAGTGATTAGACAACAAATGGTGCTACTGAAAAGTTTTTCCTGATTGAAATACCTACGCGAGTAAAACTTCAACATTAAGGAAAAACTACAGATATGCGAAAGACATCGAATAACTGAGGTAGTTCACATGAATGGGAAAACCGATACTTCTTCCCAGCGAAACCGAATCGTCTCTCACAAGAAACCCTGACGCAGATTTTATCTGGTCAAATCAGCTTTCTGCTATCGTCACTGAGTCAGAGGGTGTAGGTGGATGTGAGTTACTGACGAAGTTTGGAAGGAAACGGTATTTACCGGTATACTTGCCTACTGGTGATTGTATGTAGAGCGGATTATTTACACCGATGACGCAGTCGCCGAAAAACCACTTACACGAGCAATCCGGTGTTGACAACTAACTCGTCCATTACTCATGCTGACTGATCCCTTTCTATATCCAATGATTACAAGCCCTGATGAGGTGGCTGCACACTGAGTTTGCAGATTTGTTTTATCCTCTTACAAAAGTACTTAGTTTCAAAACAGTTTTCTCTTGTGGAGATTATGTGAGGAGAATAAGTGTGCTCGATGAGGTCATAAATCGGGAAAACAATGAATTCAGAAAGTCACAGTAAATTAAAAATAATTATCAGAATGTTCCTGAAATTTTTATGTATGAACAAGGAAAGCCAGAATGAGAAGAAAACGACAACAAAAGAGAAAAATGACGATTGTGAATTTGCAGTAGGCAAGTAGATGACTGTGAAAGGAGTTTTCAGGCATTTATTCAATTACGGCGATGTCGATGACCCCGAAGCGAAGGAACGAATGACGATAAAGGATTGCTCGGACAAAGTTCTGTTTACGATCTTCATAAGCTTCATAAGGATTATCGATTTATCAAATGCATTACAGTGTGAGGTCTTTATGTCTACGAACCATTATGAACCTTTGCCAGAGTCCATCCTGATCACATATTCATGAGCGGCATAACAAGATTAAAACAACTCATACGATGTTTGTACCGTACAGACATAGTAAAGCAATGATTGTCCAGAAGAATAGGCACAGTTTCCATGGCCATTTTCAGTTTGCTTTATCTTCCTCATGAAGATAAAGAATAAATGCTGACTATTCTGATCTTCTTGGATACTTGGATGTCCCGTTCTCACTGGTTGTGCGGGCTCCAGCATAACCTCCTTTTCTTCGGAGTTACTGGTTTAGCTATTATGGTTCTCTGAAGGCTCGAGGTCCTCCCAGCCAAAGTCTGCGCCAGGTTGCCTCCACCACAGGAAATCGCCGGCTTTGTGGATCAGAAGGAGATTTGCCACCATGCGACTAATTTGGTACTAGGACGGTGGTGGATGTTGGTATTAGTTAATTCTTAGCTAGGCATCCTGATAGAAGCGACGGACTCCTTCTCAGCTTAGGATACCCTGCTTGGTGGATGAATCTCCTCATTACACATCGCAGCCTTATACCCAGGAACACCTATCAGCCACGATGAAGCAGTAAACCGGTGGAAGGTTATGATGTGATCTTCAATTGAATGAAATCCCGTAAGGATACCTTATCATCTAATCCCCATCTATGTCGTAACCGTACTAGAAAACACATTGCTATAATTAGTATCTTTGGAATAAACGTATTTGACGACGATTAAACGTACAACCAAATAGAATTAGGAATTAGTTGCTCTCGTACGTTTATAGAACAGCAGCGACCGGAAGGGCTACTGGGTATATTAGGCAAAATATTTTTAATGACGCATCTCACGACAACAGAGAAGTGGCTGTTGATCCATCGCATCTCTACTGCTGTTATTTCGAAAAGTGGTCCAAAATCTGCACCTGTTTTTATCTAAAACAATAGAACAGAGAGGGCATCTTACTGCCTCTACAGTACCAACATGGGCGCTTATTATAGCAACCGCTCATTATAGTCCTCAAAACGCACTTCGACGGATCCCTTCAAATTGATTGTTACATCCAATGCTCACAATTTTTATCATTGCTCTGGAACGTGTGCAGCGCAGTGGCTAGAGGTGCCCTACAATACACACGTGGTCTTTGTTTATATCCCACACCCCGTGCTTACCAAGCTTTGCATACATCCGATATTGGTAATATGGCATCCGACTTGTCTGATGGGGAGGAGAGGAGTAACAACATTAACCTGACAGATCGCCAGGTCACTACTACAAGTCATTGTATACGCCGGATATCGCTTCTACGAAGCTTCGGATGCAGTCAAATGCATGACATGTCCTCTTGAGATTGATCAAAGGCGAGCGCAGTACCTTTTAGGCTTTCTTCCAGCAGCAGAATTTTGTGAAGTCCTTGAAACTCTTAAAATAATTGTCAGTGTGAATTTAGTACCCAGGATCGACTTTCTATTAACCTCGGCATTGGATTATGAATGCGTCGTTTTCTCTCTCAGCAATCACGAGGTTGCTAAACAGCATACGTTTACTTCCATACAATAACACATATACAACACAATCGTACCTGACGTTTCGACAGAACCGCCTTCTCCAGACCCGACTCTTGTCGACCATATGCGACTCTGAGCGGCTGTTTTTCCTCGGTGGAAGACAGGTGAAAAAAAAACCGGCTGTGAGGAAGGTGATTCTGCCGAAACGTCAGCTACGATTGTGTTGCATGTGTGGTATTCTATGAAAATAAAAGTGTGAAATTAGTTCAAGAAGAAAGAATTTTTCCTTTTACATCACCCGTTATCACATCTACTGTGCGGACCTCAGCACTTCTTGCATTCGATTCGTTCTTCTTGCACTTCCACAGTGGTCGAACACTTCATGTGCTGTTTCAGCTACTGCTTGAGGAATCCGTCTTCTTTATGAATGTCCTAGAATGCTGGTCGAGTTGGTTCTCTTCGCAATTTCATAGTTAGCTGGGCTAAGGCGTTCCCACTTGGATTGGAAGAGAGCGAGTACAATAAGGAATAGCGGATCCATTTGGCTAATTCCATCTCACGGTGACCTTGGTGGAATGTATGATATTTTCCGTCTATTTATCTTTCAAAATACGCTTAGCACATAAGGCCCGACGCCTAATTGACTTGGTGTAACTCGTCCGGTATTGAGCATATTGCTCTCAGGACATATTTAACGAACGAAAACATGGGAAAGTCATGGAAGAAACTTTCCTGTGTTCCCTTTAGGGGTATACATTGTCAGTAACTACTATTTGTTACTATAACCCCTTCCAACGATTTACCGCCTCATCGTGGCTGGGAGGTGTTCCTGGATGTCGGGCTGCGATGTACAGCGGAGGATTCATTCTCCCAGCAGATCTCTCAGGTCTGAGAGGAAGGATCCGCCACCGTCCTAACATCAAAGTAGTCGCTTGCTGCAAATCTCCTTCTGATCCACGGGGCGGCGCCTGCCCGTAGTGGTGACGACCAGAGGCAGACTTTAGCTAACCTGACCTCAGGACTCGGTGGAACCACAGTGGCTGGGCCGGCGGGGCTCCGAAGAGAGAGGAATTGGGCATTGCTGCCTGCACACATAGAAGAGTTCTGCACTTGCGCTGTGTATTTCGGTGCTTTCTATCCTTACGTGGTCAGAAATGAAAAACATAGGAGTGAATAACTCGTGGAATTCAAGAACAAAAATATTGAACTTCTCATGCCTCACATATTTAACGATGCTCTGCTTCGGTAGTTTTTTCAATAACTAGAGGGCTTGAGAAGTTTATAACGTAACAAACTTGCTATGGAGACTTCATTTCATTGCCCTAATAGCCTAAATGTTAGAAAATCGACTGAGTATCTATCTACGCCTAATCGGAAACATCGACGGAAAAGCTGGAAAAGGTTAAAATGTGAACCGAAGAAAGGGGATGAAACGTATTCGATTCACCAAATACTGATGAGCGTCGGAATCCTCTCCGATCAATTCTCTGGAACTCTCCATGGTGTTTTACTGTGGTGTATCCATCATCTGGGAGAATTCTTCGTTCCATAGCCTATTACCATAAAGTTCACATAATAAAAATCAGTCTGGATCAGGAATCGTTGTAACTTCCAATGTTAGAATTTCTCTTGATGAAGTAGAAGTATCAAACAAAGTATCTACTATTGGAGGAAGATATCGTGCTCTAATACGAATTTGAAGGTCGTTGTACGCTCCATTACTAACAAGTTAATATGCTAATTATCCCGAATTCGCTGCTTTGTGTATGCTTTTGTTTTTAAGAATCATCTACTTAGAATCTCATAGTTTTTAAGGATATAATCCTTATTTAACTTCTAAGATCTAAGGGACGTAAAGGCTAACTATTAGCGCTTAAAGTCTGAGTTTCATTGGGCTCATGTAGTCCGAAGCTGTCTATCCTGCTTCCGTAGTTTTCCTCCTCTTTTGTTCTAAATTCTTCATATCTATCTGTGACCTTACCACTCAAGTATCAAATCGATTTCAACTATGTATTGGTTCCAGAGAGTTTGTTAAGCCAACGTCTATATTTTTCTTATGCAAGTATGTCACATACTCAAAACATGTATAGGGTTGGAGGTGAGTTCGTACCTTGTCTTTGTAGTAATCAACTGTAGCCTTAATATTTAGGCTTTTAAGATAAAACTAGGTAAATTTAGATTTGTAGGCTAAGGTTAGGTTGTTTCATTCAGGTTAGGAGGAAACATTGTCAGTTAGTTATTGTCGTTTTCTTTTAGATTACGTATACTTCGAAACGCCGGAAAACTCTCCGTATCAGATTCGTAGAATTGAGGACTTAAATAAGGTACGAATCAAAGAAAAACAAAATTTATGCTCCTTACTGTATAAGATATGAATGGCATTAGAGTTATTAAGTTCCTGTGCCTACGAACGGTCTTTACAGACTTCATCTGGACAGGTTGAAGCCCGTGTCACCCTCTACTATCGTCGTCGGGATATCTCGTCGGCTCTTCTGAAGATTGCTGATCAAGCTGAACGAAGATTTGATGAGTGTTGGTGGCATTTTATTAGCTACCAATCTTAACTCGATTCCATGTCACTTCCATCATCCAATAAACTTATTAAGGTTTAGATTACGAGGAGGATAAGCCGAAACCCGAAAAATTTGGATCTGCGGGTCATACTGTAGCGAACGGAGCCGATGTGAAGATAGACGAGATCTTAGCGGTTGGTGAGTAGGAAGGTTTACATTTACAAAGATATTTCCTAGTGCTGACATAGCTCTGCTACAGGTCACAAAAGTAGCGCGAGGGATGAGGACGAACAACTTGATAACCGCTTTGAATGGGGATCGGCCGGGCTACCGTTGGGTGTCGAGAAACTCAGTGATTCAATGCGCCATAGAATGAGGTATCAAGTATAGATTAAGCTGTAATACGGGGGACTTTTTTCGGAGGGCGAATGGAACCTTCGATCATCTTTGCTCACACTTTTTTGAGATACTTCACATCTTGAGAAGTCAGTGTAAGCCGAATACGATGCACAGTATTGTGAGCCAAAGGCTTCTCATTCTTGTATGCGTTTCCGGCCATTACTAAACTTAGTATGAGTACCTGCGAGATTTGAAAACAGCCAACACTGTCTTTTTGTCCGTTTTCTGTGCTCTCGTTCCAGTTTGATGGCTTTTGATACTGGGATTGTAGATTAGGCTTTTATCTTTTTTTTTTTTGTTATGGAACTCGAAACTGGCACATCTATTTTCTGGCCAGCGAACTAGTCTGCAGCCAGGAGACGTTCCTTAATGCTCATAAGTCGATATTAGATTTGAAGGAAGTGAAAAGTTAAGCCAATTATTTTCTGAATAGCTTTTAGGCAAAGGGAACTTTTCTTGTCTCGGCGAATCGAAACACTCCCAGCCACTCTCATTCGTGGTAAATGCCAGGTTACGTTGCTTAGTGAAGTTGAAACCGTCTCAAGTTATGAAGGCGAGGTATAGCTTTGAACGACTTTTATTTTTGCTTGTGGTTAATCCAGTTTTGTTTTTTTTCTATGTTTAGGACAAGTTCTTTTATTCCCTTGTTTACGATCCTTGCCAGATGACATTACTCGCCGATAAGGGAGCCATTCGTGTGGGTGAGAAGTATCAGGCTGAAGTACCCGAATCGATGGAGTGCGATGATAGAAAAGAGAATGGAGACGGGTACTCTTAATTTTATAGTTTATGCGCTTATCACTCACTATGAGCGCAACAATTTGTAGAGCTACAGAGCTACAGATTAGGTTGAAATCTTCATGGACGTTAAGTGATTGTGGTAAACATGGACGCATGTGGGGCAGTGGCCGCAGGCGCCCTGAACTACACTTGGGAACCCGTGCCCCAGGCTCACCATGCACTCTATTTCTCTGAGGTCGGCGAGTTGGTAACTCACTTGTCTGAGAGGCTAGCAGCACTGGCTTGATACATCGGTTGGCCACCGCGAGTCATTGTAAAGGCTAGATATGCATTCACTCACCTCCAAACGATCCTTAATGAAGGTGAATGGATGGCACATCCCTCAGAGATTGGTGAACACCGAGAGCTTTGTCCTTTTTTATTTTATAGTGCACCGTATAACACTGTGGGGCTATATTTGGACACTATAATGCATAGTATAATACAAATACTAAACATCATCTACAAGTATTGCGAATCGTCGCTTTTTCTTCACGTTCAACCTCTTGCCATCTACTTAGGAGCGAAGGACGTAACTGTTCGAATCACCAGCTAACATATGAAGTCATCCATATTCACCAGAATAGGGATAGAATAATAACTTAATTCCGCTGATGTGCATGCTGCAAACGTCCTATAAAACCATATACTTGGATTTTGGATGGGGTGTCTTCACTGGGTTGTTCTGCGGACCCCAGTATAATTTCCATTCTCCGGAGATTTGCTGGGTTAGCCATTGTGGTTCTCTGGAGTCCCGAGTACAGCCTGCCCAAAGTCTGCCCCAGGTCGTCACCACCACAGGCGGTCGCAATCCTTGTGGATCAGAGGGAAATTTGCCATCATGCAACTAGTTTGATACCAGGACGGTGATGGATAGGATTTCCTCTCAACCACGATGAGGACGGTGAACCGTTGGGAGGATAAAACCATATACTGGGAAGCAATTGAAAAAGAATGGTATAATGATATCTTAGTAGTGCAAACGTTGTTCGCTTTTCCGTTCTGCACTGGATAATATCGATTTTCAGAGACGAGTTGTTCATAGATGATGAGGAACGTAGTGGTAGCGATGGACGAACGTCATGTCATGCACCAATAGAAACAGAGCGAGAAGTTCTGGTTTATCATCCTCATCACTCGCTTACTGATAGAGATATGGATCAGTTTCTTATCGTTGCTAGGTGAGATAAGAATTTCTGGGATACTATTTCTACTAGTGAAGGTCGTGTAGTGCATTGGTTAGAGGTGCTCTGCAATGCACACGCATTTTCATTCGATCGCTCTGCCTAGGTCTCACCAAGATTTTCATCCTTCTGGGGTCAGCAATTTGTTCCAGACCTCTGGGAGGGTAGAATCATTGATGTGATACGTCCGTAGACCACCAAAGGTTATCATGTGGGCCAAATATGCTTTCAGTCACCTCTAGCTATACTAAATGACGTCGAGTGCAAGGTGCATTTTCCAGGGATTAATTAGCTCTCTACGCGTTGTCCTTTTAGTTTCGTCAGCTACGTCATTCATTTGTGAATAACAAGGCTCATTTGAACAATTGTTTCTTTAACTGTTAAGAGCCGTTGGGACGTTTTCACGTGCTCTTGACACTTCCTCATCCACGAAATTGCCTTCTCTTCATATGACGGCGGCGGCAGCTTCACGTGATGTTACTCTTTTGCACGCTATGGCACTACTTCATCAAGCTGGATACGATATTGGCCAGGTTACATTATGGATCCTTTTGAAATATAGAATTTTCGGATGTCACTGTTTTACATCGGAAATTCCTGATATTTTCTATAGGCTGTCAAGTACCTTGTTCCTCCGCCTAACAAAAACTATTACCCCTTGGAAACGGATAAGGCAACTGGTCACAACACTGTCAGTTTAGGTGGCCCAATATTGTGCAGGTGTGTTCTTTGTTTGCAAAACGCTTATTTTCATATAAATTTTGTATTCCAGTATGAATGTCGCTGTTTGTTTTCGTTACAGAGATCAGATAGAAGAGTGGTCGGCTGCTGAAGCAAATCTATTCGAAGATGCGCTTGAGAAATATGGGAAGGATTTCTCTGATGTGCGAGTTGATTTTGTGAGTTTATTCGTCTCACTTTAGCTTCCATCACCCTACACTTGAAGGGAGATAAAATTCGAGAAATCTGTGGTCATTGTTCTACATATTCAGCTCCCTTGGAAGTCAGCGCGAGACATAGTGGAGTATTACTATATGTGGAAAACAACGAATAGATATGTTGAACAAAAGAAGAAAAAAAATGCAGAACATGAAAGCAAGCTTAAACAGGTCTCTTTTACTTTACTACTATATGTGGAGAACATATATATTTTATTTTTAGTATATTTTAGTATATTTTTGTAGCTCAACTCTTCAGGTTTATATTCCAAATCACGCAAAAACAACTGGTCCACCAGTGCGCGGATGTGACCCATGCGAAGGTTGCAAGGTTCTGGTTGAAATATTCTCCATTTTATAAACACATAGTTTATTTACTAGCTACCTTTAGGTTATGGACAGCAGTTTGTGGCACGCATGGGGCCCATCGAATTTGCAACTACGTCTCTGTCAAGAGTGCTGGATTTACTGGAAAAAATATGGAGGGCTGAAGGAACGCCATGAATATGGTGATTTATCCTCCTATGAAGAAACTTTTGCAGATATGACCAAGTCATGCTATCAGTCTTCATTACTTTCTTAGCGTCCATCTATTATTTTGTCACAAAGGAGGTATTTCAACTTTTTTTTAGTATGTTTTAGTATGAAATCGAGTTGTTATAGATGGATTCGATATGAATTCTTCGTCAAGTGATGAAGCTGCTGCAGGTACTCAAGAAAATGCCAAACCCATATTAAATAATGTGAACCCGCTCGCAATCAATAAGAGTTCCTCAGCAGCTCAGGTGAGAAAACTATTGTCTAAAGGTGCTTGTTTTTTACCGTTAAGCTGCTCAGTATTGTTGTCTTTGATAAACTTTCTCGTACCACTAGTTTTAAGATACTTGGATACTTGGATGACCCGTTTTCTCTGGTTGCGTGAGCCATAGTATAACTTCCATTTTTCGGAGATTTGCTGGTGTTGTTTTTGCGATTCCCTGGAGTCCTGAGAACAACCAGGCCAAAATCAACCCCAGGTCGTCACCACCACAGGCGGTGGCGGGACTCTGGTATTGGTTCACTCTTAACTGGGCTTCGTGGTAAAAACGTCAGATTCCTGCTCAGCTTAAGAGGCTCTGCTGGGCGATGAATATCCCTGCTGTAGATCGCAGTCCGACACCCAGGAACACCTCCTAGCTACGATGAGGAAGTAAACCGTTGGGAGGAGTTTTAAGGTAATGTTGTACAATGACAATTTACCGTCCAAGCAGACTTCGCTTTAAAGAATTGCTTTCAGCCGAGAAGCCTAGGTTACCCAAGCAGGGAATTGAATATAGGTCCGATTTTTCATTAGGGAACCATTTTTCGTTTTTTTCTGGAACTTGACATATCGTAAAGATTCTAATACTGACCGAGTACGTATACCTCATGAAAGTTCTGGGAAAATCATCTCGATATTTTGTTCATCTCATTAGTGCTATGAACTGTTTATTTACCACCTACTACAAATTCGTCCCAAAATATGTTCCAGAAACGACCATTAGGAGCTGGGCACGTGATAGCTCGCTTACCATCTAACCATCCTCTCTTGTTGGCTGCTGCAGGTTCTTGCGGTCCGTCCACTAGCAGTTCAAAGGCAAAGGTATGTTATTCATTTGCAATTTATCGGAATGCCCTAGACTACTTTAGCCTTGTTTTGACCGTGTTTTTGTCATATCCATGGATAAAATTCGTTACCTCAACAGAAGCTGTATAGTTTTGTCTATTAATGAATCTGTTTTCATCTACTTTACAGCAGTATAAAGCACCATTTACAATGCGGCCTTCATTGATGTACAAAGTAGCTCGTAGAGTTTGTCCGAAGTCTTTGTTGAATCTTCGTTTCGCAGCCCGAAGACCAACGCATGAGATCAGTCTCACTGCAGTGAAAAACTACTGTAAGTCATTTTTGGCTAGTTCGTGAAGCGTTCCAGTTGATGAATTCCAGTGTTTGATCGTGGCTAAAATCATGCGGTGAGAAATCCTTAAGGGTAAGAACCATTCGAATTTGAGAATATTTCGAGAGATTTAGCCATGATTGATCGTTTTAAGCATAGGAAGGACAGCGATTTATAATTATTCATTTGCCAACTTGTTCTTTAGAATCTTTCGAACGATATTTAAAGATCTTTGTAATCTCCCGTTCATTTATTGGTTATTCGCTTTACTGTTAACAACCGCTTTTAGGTTCTAAAGCCTTCGGTAAACCTCGGCGTTAATAATTAGTCCATTTAAATCTGATCAGTTGCTCTTGTTGATCGAGGTTATTTTTTTAGGTTATTCTTTGGAGGCTGGTAATGCTGTTTTATCGGCTGCAACACATCTCTGTCAAGTTCACAGTAGAAGTCTACCATCAACATTTGCTCAGAATTACACCTTACAAGCAGTCAGTGAATACATTTGAGCATGTATTTCTTTATGTTATAATGTCATAGCGTTAAGAAGTAAACATGGTCATGTGGCCTAGTGGTATGAGCCGCCTTTCAACACGCACATGGGGTCGATCCCGCGTCCGTGGCCTACCAAGCCTTCCAACCCTCCGGAGTCAGAAAATTGGTACCACACCTGTCTGGGAGGTTACCAGCACAGGCTCAATACATCGATTGCTCACTGCAAGTCATTTTAGAGACCAGGTGTGCATTCAATCACCTCCAAACGATGCTTAATGAAGTCGAATGCATAGCGCACCCTGCAGAGATTTATCAACGCCAAGAGCCTTGTCCCTTTTATCCTGTTGACGTCAAGAAGCATTAGTTCTGAATTTCTTCTTTCATATAGAATTCTCGCTGATTCTTTCATTATAAAAGAAGTCCAATCTCTGTTTTTTAGGCTCAACATCATCAACAGCAGCAGCAAGCGCTGAAACGGCCAGCTAGTACTACAGTAAGCTCGGAGCCAGGTGCTAAACGTGAGAAATTGGTGGGTTTGTTAAGAGTTGTATCTGTTGTTGACCTTTGTTGTCTTCTTGGTTCTGCTTCAACAGTTAATTTCACGAGTGCATTAGTTATTATAACACATAGGTGCTCCAAGGCATCTTTAATACCTGAAATAACTAGGACAATTGAGCACAGTATGATTTTGGTTTAAATAACTATGAGCTGGATGAAGTGTCCTTGGTTTTCATAGAAAATTCTGCTATTACAAACCACACTCATTGCATCGTACTTGGTTTTTATCATTGCAATTTCTGATCAGCCAACCTCATTTCATAACTGCACTCGAGATGCTAACTGGAGGACGATTTGCATGCAGTTTTGATCTTGAGTTTATTCGTGCTCTTTGTTTTGCAGTAGTCGCAAGTATATCATGAGCATTTCCTACGACTGACTTTGTGTTAACCTTGGCATTGATCAAATAAGTCTTGATATTCTTATGGAGCAAGCACGAGATGTTATTTTATTCTTTATTCACTACCATGCTGACGGATTTCGCCTTCCCAGAGCTTGGAAAGGTGAAGTTGACAGTCTGAGCCATTTTGGCTGGGCAGATTGCGGTCAACTTAACCTTTCCAGACTCTGAGGAAGGCGAAATCCGCCGAAACGTCAGTTTCATGGCAATAAAGAGTAGAGTAACACCTCGTGTTTTGTCGACAAGAATATAAAGGATTATATCGTGAATGTTAGAGGTCATGCTTTACATGTCTATTCGTGACTAGTTATGCTTTCTTAAAGGTTGAAACTACAGTTTGATCTCATGACCAAAAAGGTCGAGTACTGGTCAGTTTGTATAGCTTACGTCAGAGATAACTGTTTACAGCATGTATAGGAGTCGCTAACAACAAAAAAAAAAAAAACAGCTGTCTTTAACTAGCCCAACACCTGATGTGTCTTTTTGAATCATCCATTTTTGTTGCCTCACATGACTAAAACTATAGCTGCGCTTTTCTTTCCTGGTTGGCGGGTGTACACCTTCGTTGATGTTACACTTTATGAGTTTTAACACAGTCTGTCTACCTAGAACTTGTAGTGATGACTCTATACTTGCTAACAATTTTGACATGGTATTGTTTTCTTGACATTATTCGACGTTTTGATAATTAGAATTACAATAAATGAATGCCATAGTCCGATTCGTTGCAGCAGGTAGGGGCTGTCGCGATTGCTGCTGCTGCTCCCAGTCCCTCCGCTTCTGCTATGCTATCCCCGAAGCCAAGCAAGTGGGATTCGGTTTGGCGGTGGCAACCTGGAGGCCAGTTCGTTTTTCTCGCTGGACCGCTGTTTAGGTGCGTGGGGCGATGTTGATTACCTCGCTATAATTATATTTTTGCTGGATCTAGGTAGGCGCACAATGCATGTTCTTTGTCATTTCTGGTGATTATTACGAATGACACCAACGGGTATGGCTTATACTGGGTATTGAATTTGTGAATCTTTGTTTATTAAATAGTCTTCCTTCTCTAGTAAGTAAGCATTCTCGAAAAATTGAAGATCTCGAAGATTGGCAAAACTATGAGGAATAAAGTGCTTGATACTTTTTGATTTATGTTTAAGTAGTAAGCCTAAAACAATGCTTCAAAACTTTCCAATTTATGTATACGACTTATGGAAGAAGTACTTATGTGAGACTCTTAACTGTCGAATGAGCTACTATTCTCAGTTACTCATTTCGACGTTCGATTATTCGGAACATAGAGAAAAGCTTACGTGGGATGTACTGTATTGAATAAGATTTTGAGAATTTGACCCATTCTGTTCTATGTTTTCGCTACAGAACAGTTCCTTGTTCGCGAACTTATGTACTTGTTTGTTGATCTTCTATAGGAAAGGAATATCAAGTTCTGATGTTTTTAGCCCCATTTTTAGAAATGAGTACTACCTAGAGCTTTTGAGATTGTGCACATAACAGTAACATTTTAAAATTTGAATGAAGCAAACTGTATCTTTTTTGGAAGATGTTTAGGCCACAAGTTTTTGGAAACATTGCAGACGCAAGCGAGCTGAGCTCTTACCACGGGAAACACTTGGTCATCAGATCGGACGACGAGTTCTCATTGCGAAGGAGAATGATGCTCGGGTCTCAAATCATGTTAAGGTGCTTATGCAGTTTCTCCCACCAATGCCGTCAGAAAATCCATCTCGTCGACTTCCGCCACATCAGGTAAAAACATTGTAGAGGTTTCCTATTTCCTCACGATATTTCGTTCCATACGTACGTGTTATTTGTTGTATCCTATTTGCTGAACCTCTTATTACGTTCTAGTATTTTATAGAAAGTTTTTAAAGGGGTTTGTTCAGAACAGGCTTGATTTTCCTCCAAACTTGGGTGTACCTTATCCTTCATTTCCTTTTCTTGAGGTTTAGAGGGGTTTTTTTTGTAGATACTTAACTATTGCTCTTGATCGTGTTTTCCTTACTTTTAAGAATAAATGTTACTTCTCATATAGTAGTAATATGTTACTTGTTATATGTGCTAATTCTTTACCCGAATACTACAATCTGGTGTTATATATTTCGTTTATGTTGTAAGTTAATTATAAATATATTTCGTTCAGACATTTTCTTTACAAAATTTATATTGTCGAATAATGGATATGCTTTTTCTTTCATTTGAAAGTGAAATGAGGAGTTTCCAACGATCAGTTCTGTAGCAATTCAATTTCTTCTGATGATTCTCTTTTGATTGGTTACTGATCGGTCTACTTCCTCATAATGTTATGCATAAAGCTCCTCATGAAGTCGTTGCCCGGTATTTATGTCTTAAGAATATTCCTAGCACTTTCTTTGATGTTACCAGCAATGCTTCCTTAGTATGCATATGTTGGAAGCGAATTAACACTCATCTTCGTATCCTTAAATCTCATCAGCGTTACTGTTGATATAAAATTCAAGCATTATAGCACACAATGAAACATTTATTGTCTGTCGTGAGCTGACAAAGCCACATTCATGGTGCACAACATTTGGCTGCTGATGTAAGGTGCGTAGGAGGATTGAAGCAGCCTCATCAGCTCGAGCTGTCGGTTAGTCGAGAGGGGCGGTTCATGCGCACTCGGCACTACCCAGTGCACGGAAGCAGTATTATTGGTAGTAGGGTGATTGCCGGCTACCAATGACGACCCTTCGACTTACCGTTCGGGTTGTCTAGGCGGGGCTTGGGTGAATGTAGTAAATGCGAACAGCAGCAGTGCAGCGCGATACAGTGCGACTAATTCTAACCCGAAACGGCATTTAATCTAGGCAGAGCATGTCGAGTCTTCGTCATCGATCGCCGGCATCGCTATGGACCCAGCTATAGCTAGATTTGCTATGCATTGTACAGCAGGAACAGGAATACGACGTGGGTGAGGATAAGGAAGAAATGAATTACATCGCTTTCACAGAGATAATGACCATTGTAATTGAATGGTGTGTCGACGGGATAGGCGGGCGCCCGCCGCTCTAACACACTATCAGGACAGCTTTAGTTCGACAGCACGGACCAGTAGGATAGGATAGATTGAGGCTGAAATAAAAATCTTTGTGATTACGGATATTCCATGATTTTTAATAGTGTGGACGTACTATAATCCAATGCTTTACTTAAGAGAAACGCCGGTATATCAACATATTGCGACTATCCTTACGCTACGTTACGAGATAACTATATATCTCCTTTAGAACAACTAGAAAATGGGAAACCCTCGGTAATCAGCAGGATATGGTGGTATTAAGGTACATTCTAGTAATTTATCAAAGAATGAAAGGTATTCACTCACATAAAATGATCCACTGATTTATCAATGCACAAGTGGTGCCTTGTCAGAGTCAATAACTCCTGATGGAGCAACTTTTTCACCTGGCTGGACCTTGGTGATCTCCTCCAGCACAGGTATAGGACCGCTGAAATTCGACTGTTCTATAAAGTGGAAATCTATCCAAAAATTACTAGTGACTTCATCTGTATAGTTAATTATGTCGCCATCCTATAAGGTTCACTCTGAATTCTGGTAGAAATTGTGGTTGTGTAAAAATCATCTGGTAAGAGCTACACATTCGAGTACTTCACAGTGTTGCTACATATCTAGAATGCTGGTAAGCTCACAAATTGCATGACCCAACGATCTCGGTTATTCTAGGACTTCTTGTGGTTCGGCGTTTTGTCTAAATAGAATGAGATTTTTCAGTGTGAGGAAGACCAGGCCCGTTATTCATTCAACAGAATGTTAAAGAATTTGGTTTATTTCAAGAGGAAATGTAACACACCTTGTATGTGACACGGACGGCTTCTCCTGAGGATAGATGCGTACCGGTGGTTCGTTAGGCGAACTGTCCTCACTTATGAATCCGGAAAGTCGTTTCGATCCGATACATGCGGCCAACGTTGGAACCATTAGTGATACAGCGAGAAGGAGAGCACCAGAAGCGAAGATACAAAATCCTGAATACGGTTCTTCTCCGTCTTTTTCGATGTCCATTTATTCAATTTGGCATTGTTTTGATATTACTGTGTTTTAGCCTCCATTTTTTGTATGCCTGGTTTATTTGTCCTTCATCTTTTGCTGTGGAGATTCCTATTATTTTTTATACTTTTATTCTATGGATTCCTCTTATCACTTATATCGACCATGTTATGACGTAAACGAGGTGAAGGTATTCTCTATGGATATAAGAGGTTTCTACAGAAAATATCACACCTATACATTTTTGGCGAATTCCATTGCATGAAAATGTCTGAATAACATCACATCAGGACGGATAAAACGAATAGGCTGGGCTTACCATGGTAAGCAATTCATGATAACTCTTACGTCCTCTATTCGATGTTGAACATAGAAGTATTGGAATAAAAAGCACCATAGCAAAATTCGAGCTGCTAGGACCATGAATTAAGAAGCGACAACCTCTTTGACGTATACGACATTCTTATGCAACGTCTTCGCAATGGTGCTAAGAAACGGAGAGTTTGACAATCACCACGGAGACAGCATTCTTCGGAAACAACCTTATGCGCCAACGTAGGATTGCATAAATTCATTAACCGATGCATGAACTTGCAACGCTCAACAGGGTACTAATGAAAGGAGATCATAGGAAAGGACGGCTGGCAGTAATTGCTCAAACTGCAGAGGTTGGAAAGAGTATACACAATACTTGCTGGCCAAAACTTAGCCAATTAAAGAACATGGTGACCTTTTTCAGACCTCTGAAGGGATTGTCATAGGGTAGAGTAAGTCGATGAAGATGACTTCTCACGAATTCTGCTGTGATCCCGTTTATACCCACAGTCACATTTCTCTAGGTCAGGAACCATGGATATTACGTCCCAACTGTTTTCTCTTCCGATATCTGATGTCTGACTTTGTCATTGAAAAACTGTAGGGATAGGTGGTCGAAACAATATTGGACTCGGATGTCTGAAGAACGCACCGTCAGTACTCATCAACACAGTGGCTAACCTCTTCATACGTTGCCTGTCCGAAGGCAGGTTTTCCAACCAGCGAGACTGTGTTGCAAAGTAGGTGATATCTACGTAGCATCAGTAACCATCAAACAATCTGTTGTATAGGATAACAATGGCCATTGAAATACTGGGAGAATGCCGCCTTGATCGTTGTTGAGAATGATGTCTCAGATCATTTGAGATAAAAGGGTTCATGAATAGTAGGCAACTATAGCGTCTCTGAACAATACGGGAAGATCATTCATGAGCTACAAAATATCACAAACAAGACTTGACGTTCTATTTCCTTCATTCTGCACAATTACCACTGTGTATTATAGGCATTTCTCGATGTGACTGGCCTATCAGCCCTTGGGAATATTATATTATCATGTATGTCCTAGTGTATCCTATCGCAAAAGTTGCGGAGAGCACAGGGGTATTGATGCCAATCATCACAAGCACGGTGCTGAATCGATCCCGCCCAGGCTCAGCGATCCTCCCATCCCCCAGGGATCGGGAGTTTGGTGCGGGACTCGTCCGAGAAAGAGTCATTTTCTGCAATTAAATTGGCAATGCTCCAGCCCAGCAATCTCAGGACTTCAGGGAGAATCGATTCGACCAGAACTATACGACATTCCGATGATGAAACTGAAATCGTCAAGCAGCAGATGAAGCCACATATAAAAGTTGGAAGACCTTCGTAGATGTAAGATGCGAGGAAAGGATTCGAATGTGAGAAGAGCTGAGATCCGCACAGTAGGCGTGGAGATGGGTCGTATAAAATTTAAAAAAAAACCTATGAATTGGTAAGCAACGTCTGCTTAGAATAAGTCGATACATAGGATGGGATCAGGAAAGTTCGTCACTAGCCTCGGGTAGAAATCGAAAACGCCTCACACTGGTTGTTTTTGGGAACGAATACTACTAGAGTGAAAGCTCTCGGAAAGAAATTAGAATCTAAATGGAACATAGATGAATTGAGACTACTCACCATAATAATAATCATTGAACTTCCTCACCACGTCTATGGGGAAGGATTAAAAGGTGGAATATGCCGTTAAGGGAAAAAGGAGAAAGACTGAGCAAGCACATACATATCCCACAATCGAATGCAGAAGTTAATGTGGAACAATAGGAACCATCTATTTGATTTCGTATCGAATAACGTTCTCACCGGCAGTCTTCCACAGTTTCATTGGATCACGAAGCATTTCCCTTAATTTGTCTTGTGGAACATAATAGCCTCCATCTTCGTCCTAAAAACACGAGAATCTTTTGCTCTCTGTTTTGTTAAATACTTGTTCTACGCTAAAATTTATAAGTAGACTGGCTGTTTATGAATGTTGTTAGCGATTATCGCTTAAAATCTCTTCAATCTTCTTAATGTCATAGGGGCGTTGAATTTATACTACTTACTTGTATACTTCGATGATCCGTTTTCGCTGATTGTGTCGGATCCAGCATAATTTCCATTTTTTCAAAGTTTTACTGGTTTAGTGTTGTTGTGGTTCCCTGGAGTCCCGGGGTCGCCCTAGCCAAAGTCTGCCCTAGGTCATCATCACCGTTAGTCTGCCCTAGGTCATCATCTGCCCTTTTGTGAATAAAAGGAAGACTAACCACCATGTGACTAGCTTGATACCAGGGAGGTGGTGGATCCTGGTATTGGTTTACTCTTAGCTGGGCTTCCTGATGGGAGCGCCGGGCTCCATCTCAGCTTGATAGGGCTTGGTGATAAATCGCCCTCCGTACATCGCGTTCCGACAGCCAGGATCACCTCATAGCCACGATGAAGTGGTAAACCGTTAGAAGACGAACTTATATTACTAATAGTGAAAACTGCAAGTCATTCTTTTTCCCAATCGAATTGTTAGTTTTCAAAAGGTTTAAATGATCTCTTAAAATGAGATGATTTTCGCGCTCGTGGAGGCAATGACGTCACATCGTACGGTAAGTCGCGAGAGGACGAGTTCTGCGATTTTCACTATGCAGTTAGACTACGCTAGATCAAATGTACGATAGGAAACAACTATGTTTCCTCGTCATTAATTCGACGTAAATTCTACGAATTTAACGAGTCGACAGCGAAATGACGAAGGCAATAAAAATTCACTGTAAATCTTTCTGCCGTTTTGGCACATTTTTCTTATCAAATACAATAAAGGTAAACTAAATTTAAAATTCACAGCGAAGACTTACATCAGCAAAATAAATTATTACAGTGTTGACCTCCTACTTACTACCTACTGTAATTTTTCGCGGCAGAGTATGACGTGAAATACAACCACAATGGTCCTGAGATATTCGCAAAACTTGGACCCTACATCAATGAAATTAAGACACAATTGTTATAATATCAAATATATTTTAAGTTAAGAGCTAAAGTCAGAGACGTTAACTAATGGACTGATTTGTGCTACCACATACAAAAATCATCGAAGGGCACACTCTTCCCGTTAATTATTTGTAAGCATTACCATATTCGTTTCCGCTGTAGATATTTAAGTAGGAAAGGTGAAGAAAGACCATAAGTAAGGAAAACGTTCATTTTTGAAATAGTAAAGCAAAAGAAGCTACATTTCCTCTGAGAGCACTAAAATAAAAAAATGTTATTGCTGTAATGATTCTAAGCTGATGGATAGTGCCCCGGGGTATATCTCACAGAAAGGAATCTTACATTTTATGAACTTGCCTCATAAATTACAATCTTGTATATGCTCTGTTCGATTCCTTCATGTGGCCATGTGTAGCCGATAATGATCGATATAGCTCCTCCAATGAGAAGCATAAGACCGATTACCGTGCATATACGGCAGATGAACAGGCCACGTCTATGAGCAGATGGTGGAGGGAGCAAATACCTGGCGAGTAACGTCAGAAATACTTTGTCGATAAATTTCCTCGACTGGAGAACGGCTGAAAATCATTAACTTACCACGCTCCACCCTGCTCCATATCTTCAGTGGTGGGTGACAGATAGAAGTTGTGCAAATAGCTGCGAATGCCGAAACCACGGGGCGCCGAGACCTGAAATTGCGATAAGCATTTTTCTTCTTCTATTCTTTTTCTTTAATCATCCGTTCAACAAAATCAGAAGTGAGTAAAAATAATGATTTCCTTGACGATTGTTATGTAAAGGATTTCTAGAGTAAGTCTAAACGATCCATAACTGGACGGTGGATTTCTCTCAGTGTGAGATCTTTAGGCGCTTAATTGCTGTGTTACGTCCCTATGCAACTTATGAAGGGTCAATTGCAGTCATCCAATTAGTCTTACTAAAAACGATCTTTTACTTATTTTGAGGTACATGTGGATCCAGAGGGTGTATTCTGCTGCATAATTCTTCACGTTCTTAGACATATTTATAGATATGTGCGTAATATGTACCATCACGTCGACTCTGCCATGATATCGAAGAGAGTAAGGGGAAAAGATCACCAACGATCATTACTACAATATTTTCGACAGCCACGTTCGCCCTTATGTCACGTTCGTCAGAAGCGGATGGCTGTGTTGTACCAATGGCTCTACGTATAGAATTCTGATATGCCAACGCGTCGGTGAAGAACTCAGCATCAACCGGTCAATACAGGGCTAGATGCAAACTTACGAAGAATCTATCTCCTGTCCGGGTCAATACGAGCGTTCGACTTTTCAGACATTAATCAACGGATCGTCTTGGGTAGACAACAGATCCACTTTCTCCGCCGCTACATTCAACACCGTCGTGCCGAAGTTCATAAAACGGAAACGGCTTCACGAGATATGCGGTCAATCAGAGGACAGCCAACAAGTACGAGGCATCGGAACTGAACTACTCCGCGCCGCACTACGAAGCAAACGGAACGAAATGTTCGCAAGGAAGATGAAATGTGTGACGAAGGAACAATTTTGTGCTTTGTATTTGGAGGATCAACTTTGGAGGAGAATAGTTGGTGGGTCAATATTAATGTGCGATTCTATTAGGTTTAATGCCAAAATAGCCTTGCAGCAAAAGTTTGAGAATCTGTTGAATAATTCCCATGTCTCGGCTTCAAGAAACCATTGACAAACCAACTTTGCTAGGAGTCGAAATACGGTTGGTAATGCACCAAAAAAATCTAGAGTCACCGTACTTGGGGGCATGACAATACCTCAGAGTGCTCGCCCGGTTTTAGAATTGGACCCAAGCTTTTCACCATCACAACCCATTTCTAAAACAACCTTGCGTAAGATAGCATGCAACCTTTATGAACTTCAAGATCGACTCCGTTATCAGGCTAAGCAAAGAACAGTAAAAAGAGCTGAAAATCAAGAGGCGGCGGCATTACCGCCATCTCCTTTCCCTAGAACGTTTTTCAGACAGCAGGACCCTAACGACGAAATTGACATTAAATTCCTCATATTTTCGGACGGCGTTCTCAAGACCCTTAATCACTACGGCGATAGAACGTTTATCTCTAACCTCACAGCCGCACAAAAATGTGGATTGCGAGAAATTAGAGAATTAATAAACTCGAAAACTACAAGACTGTCTGTTAGTAATAAGGAGGAAGAGTTCGTAGTTATTCCTCGCTAGTTGGATGTTAAGATAACAGAATAACATCTTAGTGATGCTACCCTATATCGCCCATCCTCTGAAAAGGAATACAAACATCATTACCGGAAGT
>MQTX01000040.1:3763271-3792792 GCA_009735665.1 Angiostrongylus cantonensis
TGATGAAACGATGCTTAAGAAGGGCAGATCTAGAGGAATCGGTAGCGATAATTGAAATACCACCGAATACTCTTCGTCGCCAGTTAATTCATAACCGCTTGTATGATTGTCTATATGAAACACAAAACTGCGTAATCTACCCTTATGGCAGGGACGGTGACTGCATGAATTGAGGTACGATATACATGATCTCTTGTAATGATTACGGAGATGAATATATTGGCGAAACGGGCAGACCCTTGTGTATCCGTATAAAAGAACACCTAGATGGCAAACGAAAAGTAAGACAAAGTAGCCCACTAGGCACGCATAGGATACAAAAGCATAGCGGAGACGATTTTGATATAAAAGTCGCTATCCTCGCACGTGATACAAAAACACCAACGCGCAAACTCCTCGAGGCTTTTTGGATAAATGCCAAAAATCCTGCAATGAATAGCAGGAAGAATGCCCCGAGACTACGCGGGATCTCGCCCCTTACCTTGGCATCGATCATTGACGGGGGGTGCTGCAGTCGTCAGCCATATACGACTCTGAGCGGCTATTCTTCCTCGATGGAAGACGGATAAAAAGCGGTGGGTTTTTTGGAGAAGCCGTAGATCTTGTAATTATCGCTCAGATTTTCATCTTTCTGTTTGTGCTGTTGAAATGTTTGACCTAGTAAGTTGCGTATTGGTGTACCCTTCCAGGCTCTGAAGAAGGCGATTCTGCCGAAACGTCAGCTACGATTGTGTTGTATGTGTGTTATTGTATGGAAGTAAACGTATTCTGTTTAACAACCTTGCGATTGCTAAGAGAGAAAACGACGAATTCAATCAACGGAATACGAGAATGTTGTCGTTGTCGCATAGAAAGAGAGATGAACACTTGATCGACAACTATTGCTCAATCTAATACCTCTTCAAGGCTTACAAAATACTATTCCAATTTAAACTCGATGAGCTTGATGGAACACCGTAAGAGCACAGTCATGCGTTTAAGCAAGTTTCCGAAAAGGATCTAATGCAGTTGGTCACATTTTCATCGCCTTAAATAGGATCAGACGTTGACTTAGATGAAATTGAAGCGGTCCTGGAGACTCTGGATAGCCCAGAAGTTCCTAATTGATATATTAAGACTCTTCACGAGTTGAATAACGACCTCCTAGCCAATTTTTCATCATATTACAACAAAAGTTTCTTGGTAATGAGAAGGATTCGATAATATGGTACCACCTCACTAGAAATTATTTGTCGCAACATTCGAGAACAACCAGCAAACAGTAGAATGCTAGTAAAAGTCGATTGCTGCAACTAAACAATTTTCATTTTGCTGTTGGCATTTCTTTATAACGTTAAGAAGTTAGCCAGGTGGTATGAATGCTTACCTCAGGCGTGTTGAAAGATCATTTTTCATTCGAACCTAAAGAAAATGGAACCAGTACGACATGGTTTCGCTTCAGCCCGGCGAACCATTTTGCTCTCAAATTTAGGACGCAGAAATGAGCGTCTTTGTCAGTACACAAGAAGAAGCATCGTGAAAACGAAAACTACCCCACTTCTCGGCTCCATGGTTCTTCCTTGTTTAAAGTGCTCCTCGGAAACATGAAAACTACATGATGACGAGAGAGGAGAATCCTGTAGACTGAAAGTAAGGGAGGGAAATCGCTGTGCAGTTTCTCATAACAGATCAAAGGTTCTATAAGTCGCTATACGCGCCACGTTTTCTGAAAGCAGTTGGAGCCTACCCACATCTTAGCAGCAGCCCTTGAGAAGAAATAACTAACGACTGGGACTGCAGGATTTAAAGCGCACAATAGGAACAATACCAGCCCGATAATCAAACTTCTACACGAGAAGCTCAGAATAAAAGCATAAGTGAAAGTAGGAAGACAGATGCTACAACAGCTGTGGAATGTTCCAGGATCTCTGAAATCGTCAAGGTTGCTACGTTTCAATTCAAACATTAAATGATTTATGAACTAGCTCTTCAAATGGGACAAAGCAAATTTCTCAATCATTCAATTCTTTTGGATTGCAAAAACTGACAAGTACAAGTCACCAATTCATCAATGATTCATGAGTGTCTAGTTTAGTTAATCTTTACTTTTCAAATTTTAGTTTCATAAATTCGTGTGTGCATTCGT
Source organism: Angiostrongylus cantonensis (assembly GCA_009735665.1). NCBI lineage: Eukaryota > Metazoa > Nematoda > Chromadorea > Rhabditida > Metastrongylidae > Angiostrongylus > Angiostrongylus cantonensis. Next base: position 3,765,397 of record MQTX01000040.1, read on the forward strand.
TTGTGAATTAACACAGCTGTTCATAATTAGGAGAGTTCTAACACGGCATGCATTGACTCCAATTCATACGTATGCGAAGATGCCATTTAAACGTACAATAAACTTTATATTCCTAAAAGTTTTGACATTTAAATGATGTTTTGAAGAAGTTATAAACATATATATACATTTATAATTCCCACGGCCGATTTTCTACTAACTTCTTCATCAATCACATAATTCTTTACATTCTTGTTGAAAGCGACTCCGAGGAAGGCGAAATCCGCCGAAACGTCAGCTTGCTCTTGAACAATAGATAAAGCAACACCTCGCGTTTGCTCAGCAAGAATATGAAGGAGTGTGTATATATGCAATATGGGGCGGATAGCATAGTGGTAGTGATGTCCGTCATCACGAGAACGGTGCTAGTTCGGTTTCGCTACAGTCCAGCAAAGCCTCTCATCCCTCCGTGGTCGGGGAATCGGTATCGGACAGGTTTGGGAAAACGTCACTATCTGAAATCCAGTTGGGAACGCTCCAATCCGGCTATCACAGGACTTGATCAGTATTCTACGACATTCAAGATGAAATGGAAATCCTCAAGTAGCACATGAAGCCACACGTTGAAGTTGGAAGATCTTAGTGGACAATGGATTCGAGGAAACGAATTGAATGTGGAAAGTGCTGGGATCCGCACAGTAGATGTGAGGGCGAATGAAATGAAAAAATATGTATAATAAAAATAAAGGATAAATCTCTCGTCACTGATCTATTCCTGAGGGATGCGCATGCATTCGAGTTCACTAAGCATCGTTTAGAGGTGACTGAATGCATATCTGGTCTTTACAATGACTCCAGGTGGTATAAGGTGTATCGAGCCAATGCTGCTATCCTGCCGGACAAATCTGGTACCAATTTACCAACCTAGGATATATAATCTAAGCGTTAAGGTAGCGTCTCTTCTATAGTTTTTTAAGTGAATAATTCCTCAAACACTTTAGTCAACGAATAATTATCGTTAGTTGTTAAATAATTGTGAGTATTGTACTGAATTTGTTAAAGAAAAACTAAGTGGATGTACAAACTTCGCCATAATCACATGCCATGCTTTGCTCTTCGTCTTTTCTCTTTTAGGTTTATTTGATTTAGCGGTCTATTGAATGATCCATTTGCTTTGTCTTGAGGTTCTAATCTGGTCGTGAGAAGTTATGCAGTGAGATCATTCATAGAGACAGCAAATCTTGAGCTAAGGGCTCTGTTAAGGAGAAAAGTTGCGATTCATTCCATTCACCTCATCGACGAGAGCCGTTGGCTTTGCCCCGGGCGGCGAGAGCTTTTCTTTCTTGCCGCCACAACCCAATCGGAAGCCCGTCATGCGCACATCCGAAGAGATACAGTGACCTGGAACATTTGATATGTATCTATATGGAAAGGCGAAAAAATGGGCTTCATGGGAAGTTATGGAAACGACGGCGAAATTCACGGATGCTTGGTTTGGTTCCTTGATCTAACATTGGCCAAATCTTCAGTTCGAATGGACAAATTAGACATTATATAAAACTCTGCATCAGCTTGTGTAAACAAAGGGAACCCAATTTAAGTCAAATACCTTACGTTTTGTTGAAACTGAAAGGCATATTTGTTAGCATCCACGGTCCTCGAGAAAAGTCAGAACTTCGAACTACGCTATTTACTAGAGTTAAAGGGAATATCCTTCCAAGGTCCTTAATCACTATCGCGCGAAAAGATATAGCTAAAACCCCATTGAAGTGCAAAAAACGTAGTATGGGACAGGTACGAGAGCTGATAAGGCTGAAAAACATAAGACTACCCGCTAGGGATAAAAGTGGAGAGTTTGTCGTAATTTCCCATCAGTTAGATGTAGAGATAACGAAAAAGCATTTTAAAGATGCTTCACTTTATCCATCATTTGAGAAGGAGTTTAAAAGTAAATACCGAAAATTGAATCACGAATGGGTCAATATGGCAAGGGCTGCTGATTTAAAACCATCAGTTATCTCTCAACTAAAAGCTGATTTCCTAACATGTCCCGTCTTGTACTTGCTTATGAAAACTCATAAGTTAATATCCAGCGATGATCTTGCGTCTACCGATCCATTATTGTTAAGGTTACACCTATCATTTAGCTGTGTAGACGGGCCAAAGAATAGGATAGCATAGCTTTTAACCCTAATATTTACCCATTTGTTGAAACACATTCCAGCCCATCTTACGAATACCTAAATATTTCTGGATCGCAGCCCAGCAGCGCGTGCGTGATGGAGTCCTTTGACGTTACGACGTTACTGCCCTTTATACAAACTTGTCGAATGAGTCCGCAATGCGAGCTATATTCGAACTCCTTATACAACGCGAAAAAAAATGAGCATGTATGACTTCAAGATAGAGTAGTTGATGGCACGAGGAAGCACCAGTGACCGATCTCGGGCCGTTACTCTACTGTAGATATATAGATGGCTGATTTGTCCTTTGCTCAACACAAGAGGAAATGGACAAATGCTTCGAGTTCTTGAACGGGTAGTCAGTGTATATCAAGTTCGTGTGAGAAAAACCGATAGAAAACTGACTTCCATTCCTGAACGTCCAAATTAACCTGTCAGAAAATGGCTACATTACGAAGTGGTACCGAAAGCCAAGTAGTAAAGACGTCTTGGTTCATTACCTCTCCTCTCACCCCTCTCACACGAAAAGGGCGCTTGTAAGAAACACGATTCGGACAGCAACCAACGTGTGCACGGAAAGAGAGCAAAGAGAGGAGTGCCGGGACTTGGCACGGCAAATAGCCATTTCTAATGGCTACGAAACCGCATCTCGGGATAGGTGTAGTGGAAATCCTAGGCCACAAAACGACAACTCTAGAGATAAAAAGGTCCCGTTTAGCCTACCCTTCATCTCAAATGATGTAAATGCAGCTATAAAACGGTGCTTAAAAAAGGCTGGTCTAGAGAATTCGGTAAACGTAGTTGAAATGCCACCGAGTACTCTTAGGCGGCAGCTAGTTCGTAACCGCCTATATGACCGTCTATGTGCAACGCAAAATTGCATAATTTGCCCTAATGGTAGAGACGGTGACTACATGAGTTCGGGTACAGTCTATCTGACCTCCTGTAAGGCGTGCGGAGACGAATACATTGACGAAATGGGTGGACCACTTTGTGTGCGCATAAAAGAACATCTAGTCGGTAAACGTAAACCAACACTCCACTAGGGACGCATATGACCCAGAGACATAACGGGGAGGACTTTAAAATATGGGTCACGATCCTCGCACAGGAATCGAGAACACAAGTGCGCAAATCTCTCGAGGCGTTCTGGATTAATTCCAGAAATTCGAAGATGAATCACAGGGAATAATAAGACATTTTAAGCAGACAAATGCCAGTGTAGCGACCTTTCCTACTCTCGAGGTCTTTCAGATGGCTTTGCGACCACACGGATGTGATCTACTGGGCGGAAACTTTACCGAACTCCGCTTATTATCGCTGTCCTCATTATCAAAGCGCTCTTTTGCTCCTACCAACAGCTAGTAAATGACAGGCAGAGCGTAGCATAAATGATAATCATTATTGTGAAAGTCTTAGTTCTTCACCGTAAACGTTGAAAAATGTAGTCTACTTCTTTGTTTGTAGTTGTTGGAGTTGTCGACTAGACTGATGTGAGAACCCATCAGTGCTGATTGACATAAGTTTGTGATAAAGAATAAGAAAAAATAAAGCTCTCGGCGTTGATACTGTTTGGTGGTGATTGAATGCATTTCTGCCCTTTACAATGACTCGCGGTGGCCTACCGATGCATCGAGCCAGTGTTGCTATCCTCCCAGACGAGTCTGGTACCAATTTGCGGAGCCCGGAAGGATGGAAGGCTTGGTGGGTCATGGTCGCGAAGATCCATTCCACGTGTGTCGTGCAGGGCGCCTCCGTCCTACGCCACATTCGCCCTTAATGTTCCTCACTACTTTGCGATTGATTTCAAAATGGAAAATCGGTTAGATGTTATGTTTATATCGACTTTGAACAACGACGCCAGCATGGGGAATGTGACCTTGGAAGCTACCGGAGTTAAGTCGTGAACATTTCCATTGTACGTTTTTGATGCAATGACTGTTCAGCTAGAGAGCGGAAGGCGGTCATTTCGAAAATCACCAGAGTGTTTTAAGTGAATTTCTTTATCTCTACACCCTTACTCAGTGCCTCTAATCTTTAATTAACGTTTTCTTCTCTTCCGTTTGCGCACAAATTCGTCATATGTGGGAGGTGGTTACATGCCGTTTATGGTATTCCATGCGGCATATTAACTTCATGCTTTCCGGAAAGAGACATTGCTTCGTGATTCATGATTCGTGAAAGACATTCGCTATTTCAACCATTATCAGCATTGTCATGAAAAACTCGAAGTGCACGACATTTCCATAAATTATATTTTAAATGACTATGTCCATTAGTTATACTTATGTTTGCGATGGCCTAATCGAGGGGTACCTTGCATAACAGCGGCGTTGTCTGGACAATACCTCACATTGACGATAATATGGCCAACTTCATTAGTTCCATCGTGATTTAGCGATTATGTCAACAGTGACGACCTTCTAAGGGATATTTCAAGCCACAGAGTATATTCCACTTCCACTTTCGTAGGTTAATATCGTGACATATGCTACGATGACTACGAAAGCCTACATCTTTGCAAGTCAATGTTTATGGTTATAGTTGTGTTGAAACGAACACCTCCGACTTCTATAAGGTGACATACCCTAATTTTGTATGTGGATGAAATTAAGCTGCCAGTAGCCTCTCCATGCATGCCCTTTCTGCCGTATCCTTATGCACTTATCGGGTTAAAGTAATGTGCCTGCTTATTTTCACTGGGTCTGACGATGTCAAGTGCACGAGCACCTCGTCGACCTTACACTGAGTAGTACGCTAATTATTTGGGAGAGACACTCACCAACCGCCTCTTTACGGTAACACTTTCTAGTGACCTAATTATGGGATTTTGGTGGGATCAATGTTCATGGTAGCAAAAAAACACGTCCGTGAAAATATACATGAGGCATATAAGAAAGCCGATTCGGCAAAACAGAGGAAAGAAGCTAATCTTCCGGATCCATCTCCTTGTTTGTACAAATAACTGGCTGCTTCCGATTTTTGTTTAATCCACTACTCTCACATACAACCTGTAACTTCACGAGTAACCATGACTTCCTAAATGAAGGAAACCTGTGGTGGCTTTTATTCAAAATTTCAAACATGTGGAAATTAGGATGACCATGGTAATTTTGTTTACTCCAACATCATCAAAAATATGGAGAAGCTTTGAGCCTAACTGATCCTTAAATTGAAGAAAAGGACTGAAAAGAGCGATTTGCGATAGACCAAATAGAACGGGAAGTGGTTAACAAAGCAGTGGTCCCTATAAGCGTACTGACATCGTTTGATAGAATCTTATTCTCTTGAGCTCCATTCTGGACTTACAGGGAATCAAGTAATGCTTTGGTTGCACATGACTGAAACAATAATTTAATTAACCGCATTTTTCTCCCATTTTCTGGACAAATTCGTGACTCGGACTAGTTTCTATAGCTGGTCATGAAGCACTATGCCTATTCTGTCCAGGTGTATTGAATCCAGTGCTCACAGTTCATTGCGCTACGCTGAAGAAATAGGGCAAAGCATCAAGTACATACCTTATTAGTGATAACCTCTATGTTGTTCATTGGCAACAGTCTCTGTGGAAGGGCAAACAAACTAGTCCAAAAAAGAGTTTTTTTTTTAATAATTATAAAGTGCAGAGCACAACATTTTTCCAGAGAGGGTGAGAGCCAAAGACTGTATGGAAGAAAAAGTAAGATAAACAACAGTAAAAAAAAAAGTGCGCTTTAGCCGACGTATATTTTCAAATCTCTCCTGTGCCTTTAGTATCTATTGAAGTCAATGAATGTGGTTACAATGTTCTAAGAAAGTCTCCAATAAGTGAGAATTTTAAGAAGAGTCAGGGTCCCAACCATTCAACTGATAGTACTAAAAATTGCGCCTACATTTAAGAATGTAAGTTCTGCTTCGAAGAAGAAAGCGTTTGTCTGTAAAGGATACAAGCTCAACATGGCTACAATGATACCAAATGAGTACCACTCTCACGTTATTGCTAAAGGTCTGCTGACTGAGACTAATTTCACTAAGGAGCGAAAAAAAATGTTCCGTTAAGAAAATTCTTTTTCAGACATTCATACTTCCTTACAAGAACCAAAGCGTTAACTCTCATGACACTGAAGCAGGAACCATTTGGCAATTTCCAAAGGGGAATGCTATCGCCCTTGATACTAAATGAATCTGTCAAAATCACAGCCGGCTCAGCTGCCGTAATTAGTGGAACTGAACATAAAACCGAATTGCTGTTGTGGTACTAAAACACTGGAAACAGCTCTACTGGTTGTCATAGCGGCCCCACTGCAACAAAGATGAACTCAATAAACCTACGAAGATATAGGTTTTGTTAAGCGACTTAAACGGTTCAAATCTGATGTGAAAACAAACTTTCTCGGCTTTCTTCAGAATCAATGCTAGGATATTGCTAAGATATTTCAAATTCTATTTGTCAATTCGTTGACACAGGGTTTGATGACCTATAGGGCATAGCTACTTACGATGCCACAGCCTTTTAATTTTCCCAGGAGTGCACTCTATCACCTCCCCTATAAAGAAAGCATGGAGCGTTTATCAAGCCACTGGATCCGAGGCTTGAAAAGATGGCTATCAAGCTTGAAAGGACTGGTAGGCGCCCTCGAGATGGGAATCGAATCAGCGTCGGCATTTGTTTACCAGCCGCATTTTCATTGTCTCTCTTAAAAACGGAAATTCGTCCAATACGATATAATAGAACGTGAAGTGGAATATATTATTATGCTCTAATGTGCATTCGCTTACCGTATCCCATGAATAGTACAAACATCGGAAGTCTTTCATTCCTTCATTTTTTGTTTTATTAAATAAGCCTTGTCTTATATTTGCTCTCTCATACAGCCCTTCACAAGGTGTCTTTAGATTAGCAGAGAAAACACTTGTGAGTGACATTTTCTATATTAAAACACTACATTAGCATCATTAACGCAGTAGTGTTTTCCTTTCTTACGGATATCACAATACACTTAACTCTCAGACAGCGAAAAAGCAATGTTATGGGTGAAAACCATAGAGGAAATCAGTTTACCATGTCTTGGTTTCCGAGAAAAGCAATGACAAACTGAGTTAAAGCGGCGGATACAGACACATGGCAAATTTCCCTCTTAGTTGCGCTTCCAGCCACCTCGGCATACTCTATGTCGATCAATTGCATTTTCAAAGGAAATTCTACAAGATTCCAAAGGAGTTTTAGGGCATGAACTGACCAAATATCATCTCATTATTGAGTAGAAAACGAAAAATAAGTCCTCCTAAGAACAACTCGTCAAGATATTTTCATATTCACCACTGTTGTCGTACTCCTCAAAACGGTCTACTGCCTCGTCGTGGCTGGGAGGTGTTCCTGGATATCGGGCTGCAATGTAGAGCGGTGGTATTCATCTCTCTGGCAGGGTTTCCCAAGCTGAGAAGGAGTCTAGTGTTTCCATCAGGAAGCCTAGTTAAGAGTAAACCAATACGAGGATCCACCACTGCCCTGGTATCAAAGTCGCATGCTGGCAAATGTCCCTCTGATCCACAAGGGCTGTGATTGCCTGTGGTGGTGAAGATATGGGGCAGACATTGGCGAGGCTGACCTCAGGATTCCAGGGAAGCCACAGTGGCGCACCCAACAAATATCCGAAAAATGGAGGTTTTGCTGGGGCCAACACAAACAGTAAGGTCGGGCCGCTCAGCTATCAAATATCAAGTAAGTTGTCGTACTAATGTCGTACTATCGACAATTTTCCTTCGAAGAAAAATGAAAAAATGAAGATTGTAGAGATAATTTGCGAGTTCGGAGTTTTCCGGAAAGATGTTAAGGCAGCGGTTAGTGATGCAGTCCATCAGGAAGCAAGATGCTGGTTCGATCCCTTCCCCACACTCTCCTTGATTCCAAGTTGATACGCTTCGGCTCGGCTGTGTCCAAGATTGCTATAAGAATGGACTCGATCAGCATTCTACGACATTTACAATGAAGATTAAATACTAAAGCAGCAGTCGAACCAACATGCAAAATGTTCCATAACCACTGTGTACGACGAATGCGATGAAGACGAATCTAATGTAAGAAAAAACCGGGAATTTTTCGAATCTGTACAAACGAATTTATAGCAAATGAGAGGGAAATCATCGGAATTGCTTAGCGCTGCTATATAGAACGAAGTACGAAGGAATTATTAATTACCATGAATGCGATGGCCATAGAATATTGGTACGCCATATTTTATTCTGATGACTGTTCTTTTCTGTAGCGTATTGATTGAAAAGAGGGAAGAAAGAGACTAGCAGACGTTGTTTTCAATATAAATTCATTGTGAAGCAGTATTACAATTATTCTACTCTCTTAAACAGAATGCTGACTTAGCAAGCATAACCCTACGACAAGCTTACAGTGTTTCTCATGCTTGTCGTTACAATGACTTCTAAGTTCCGCTAACCAGTTCATTACAAGGAAACGATGAATAGCGCCAAGAATGAGAAGACACCGTATGATTTCATTTTACTGAAGTGGATTATTTTGGTGACCAAAGTATGGTCATCGTCAAAAAACTAAGATAGATTGAACTGAAGCTTCCACTAAGTCCATCCAGCAAAAACCAGATCGTTCCCAAGTAGATGGCAATGTGGCTTTAACGAAACAATCAAGAAGAAGTTACTCATCTTCGTTTCAAGGATTGATACTTAAGAACGAGCTACACCCGTTAAACCTTCATCAGCAACTAGTCCTGCGGCCTCTGATGCTGTTGTTTAGCCTTTTCTACAAGGTAAGTAAACAGTTTGTTAAACATTAATTTTAGTTCCGATGAAGACTTCTTTGCAGCCTATCATTCCTGCACAGACAAGCTAACGACTTTTGCTCAAAATCTGGTAAAAGAACATAGTGAACTCGCTTGGATGCTAAATTGTGTTACTCCGTTTGGCTGATTAAAGCGTATGGTACAGTTTATAAATAAAGCAGGAAGTGATTAAGATAAAACTTAAGCAAACGGTCGACGGTAATTAGTGGAATTCCCGTCGTCAGTGACGTTATTGGTGGCGCTCGTGAGGGCGAGAGAAGGCGCGTTTGTGTGTGACTGCGGCTCAGGAGCGGCCTCAACTGGTTGGGTGCTGACGACGACGATCGATAAACCGAGGAGAATTATGCCGTGGGGTAGATGAAACTTGTCGAGGATTTCCCCTCAAGCCACAACATAGAATTCTGAAAGTTTTAATGCTTATTAATCCTCTCATTCCTCGCTAACGCCTTTTTCTTCTCAAACAAAACCCATGCTATCCCTTTGGAAAACTCGAAGATTGACATAACAACAAACTTTTCAGTGCGTCGTTGACTTTCGCTACGATAGACAGTGAATAGATCATAATTCGATGTTTCTTTTTAATAAGCAGACACGAGGTTGTTATTATAGAATTTATTAGGATACAATAGCTGACGCTTCGGCGGTTTCGCCTTCTTCAGAGCCTGGAAGGGTCAAATCGAGATGCGATCTACTCAGCCAAACACTTTGTAACCCCAGCAGATAAAACTTAAGAAGTAAATTTGTATTCGCAGAAGACGAAAAACACCGAATTATCAATCAATGCCGAGGTTAACAGAAAGTCGGTCTTGGGAATAGGTCGTAGTTAGCACCAGATTGTCATACCTATTTTCCAATAATTGCCTTTTTTTTCGTTTTCACAATAGAAGCACTCTATTAAACGATAGAATGCTTATTAGTATTAGGACCTACAGAATAAGGCTAGTAGAACTAATATTAATGTTCATAGATAGCCGCTTACAACGTAGATATAGAAAGCACATGAAAAAATCCGAACTTGATCTAGTCTGGATGGCACTGGTTCCACAAAATCTCAGAGCGAATGCTATCACACGGATGAGTTCTTGTGAACCCAACTGAGGAGCTTTGAAAACCGTTCATTTAGTTGCGAATCCAGAAGAGATCAGGATTTTGTGTTTGTTTTGATGGAAAGATTTGTTGAAAGTGAGGGAAAATACACGCGATGCGGCTATGAGAGTAGTCCGAATGGCCGACCGGCGGCTGACTCTTTCGTTGTCGTCATCGTCACCGCCTCGGCCTTCTACATGAAATTATTCATTGATATAAACAGCAAAGTCCTTAGTAAGATTTTGGCCAACATTTAGGCGTTCACTGTTTATCCAGTGAGTGAAAAGGCTACTAAGTCAAAACGATATCCTAGCGAAATTTTCAATTACTATATTTAAAACAAGGGCGCATGTTGCGTAGCGGTCCTAGTGCACTTCAATGCATATGGAACCGATTCACACGCCACCAATGTTCCACCAAACCTTCCATCCCTTCGGTATCGGCAAAGTGATACCAGACTTGTCTGGGAGGATATTAGCACTGGCTCGATACATCGGTAGATCACGGCGAGTCATTGTTATGACCAGATATTCACTCAATAACCTCTAAATGATGCCTAGTGAAGTCGAATGTACGGCGCGTCCCTAAGAGATTAATCAACGCTGGGCACTTTATTCCTTATTTATTTTTGTACTCTATGTTTAGCACAGGCTGCGCCGTATTATTAAGTCACCCTATTCGCTTAAAAAAACATAAATCATAGAACATAAACTTGTTAGTCACCTCATCCAAATCCCACTCAGAAAAGCGTTCTATCGTCTACACATTTCTCACCAATTTGGTCAAGGAAGACAGATAGCTTGTCGACATGTGAGCTGTATGAGCTTGCACATTTATGCCTCACTGCGCCTTTCTACCCTGATTTACACCACTTCTCAACATTTTGCATATTAGGAAAAAATATATTAGCTGACTCGCCTGGATGGCACTGGTTCCACAAAATCTCAGAGCGAATGCTATCACACGGATGAGTTCTTGTGAACCCAACTGAGGAGCTTTGAAAACCGTTCATTTAGTTGCGAATCCAGAAGAGATCAGGATTTTGTGTTTGTTTTGATGGAAAGATTTGTTGAAAGTGAGGGAAAATACACGCGATGCGGCTATGAGAGTAGTCCGAATGGCCGACCGGCGGCTGACTCTTTCGTTGTCGTCATCGTCACCGCCTCGGCCTTCTACATGAAATTATTCATTGATATAAACAGCAAAGTCCTTAGTAAGATTTTGGCCAACATTTAGGCGTTCACTGTTTATCCAGTGAGTGAAAAGGCTACTAAGTCAAAACGATATCCTAGCGAAATTTTCAATTACTATATTTAAAACAAGGGCGCATGTTGCGTAGCGGTCCTAGTGCACTTCAATGCATATGGAACCGATTCACACGCCACCAATGTTCCACCAAACCTTCCATCCCTTCGGTATCGGCAAAGTGATACCAGACTTGTCTGGGAGGATATTAGCACTGGCTCGATACATCGGTAGATCACGGCGAGTCATTGTTATGACCAGATATTCACTCAATAACCTCTAAATGATGCCTAGTGAAGTCGAATGTACGGCGCGTCCCTAAGAGATTAATCAACGCTGGGCACTTTATTCCTTATTTATTTTTGTACTCTATGTTTAGAACGAGCTGCGCCGTATTATTAAGTCACCCTATTCGCTTAAAAAAACATAAATCATAGAACATAAACTTGTTAGTCACCTCATCCAAATCCCACTCAGAAAAGCGTTCTATCGTCTACACATTTCTCACCAATTTGGTCAAGGAAGACAGATAGCTTGTCGACATGTGAGCTGTATGAGCTTGCACATTTATGCCTCACTGCGCCTTTCTACCCTGAATTACACCACTTCTCAAGATTTTGCATATTAGGAAAAAAATATATTAGCTGACTCGTCTTTATAATTTTTGTTTGTCCAAGCCCACATCCAATGTTTCGTTAATTTCTATTCTTCGCGTGACATTAGTAAATAATCGGCAGTCGACTGATACAAACGGTATGTCAGGCTATGGAGGTTGTGGCAAAAATAGTGCTGCTGCATGCGTGCTTCTTACTCCGTACCCATAGTTATATGACAGTTATGACAAACCACAAAGGTGGATAACTGAACCTTTACATAAGAAAGCTAGTCATATTTTAACAGTGTCACGATATTAATGTCGGAGAAAAATCACATACGAATAGAGTTTAGTTTTAAAGCACTAGTGATTATAGTGGTGCCTGCATAACATACGAGGTTCTCACTGCTTATATGAATGGAAAACTCAGCAATTCTACAACATTAACTAAGGCAGCAATAAGGAAATAAAGCCATGCACTCCATATGTTGTGAAGAGTTAAACAATTTTGCGCTATATTGGAGACTGTTGTGGCATAGAGTTCAATATAAAATTAACGAATTGTATGATTATATGAAAATATCTCCGAATGCTCCAGTTACGACTATCGAGGTTGGGAAATCGACATAATAAAAGACTTAGTACCACAGTTGAGCAGAATAAAACAAAAGGCTTGAGGAGTTTTCAAGACCATCGGGGTTGTAGTGAAGAGAACAAAGAAAGCCCGACTCCGTGCCCACCTTCTCGAGTCAACGATACCTCCTGCTTCAACGTAAGCGTCAGAAAGCAGGCCTCTGTGTAAGCAGGATGAAAGATCACTCAGCGTTATCGAACGCGCAGTCGAAAGGACGATGCTAGGAGTATCCCGTTTCACAGAAGTGAGGGATGGGATCCGAAGTTCTGACCTGCATCAACGATCAAAAATTAAAGATGCTGTTCTATACGCCGAACAGTCGAAGATAAGGTGGGCCAGACATGTAATGCATATGAATGAGAACCAATGGACAAGAGCCGTTAGTGACTGGATTTCTCGGGATGTCAAACGTACTGCAGAAAGACTACCGACCCGATGCTCAGGGTTTTCGCGAAGAGCCTGGAAGGAAGATATGATGCTCAATGAGTCCCTAAAGCAAACAGAACCCACTGACCTACTTTTGCACGTGACAGAGTAAAATGAAAGATTTACTGGCGCCACCTCCAGTTGCTCGAGTATCAGAGGGATGATAAAGGATACAGGTGATGTAAGCATATTCGGTTTATCATAAAGAATGTTTTCTATGAAGCTCAAAATTTCAATTCAAACTTTCATCTGAAAGTAAGCATATGCTACAGCAAATCCCAGCGAAGTATTTGTAGTTACGTTGTAATGAGGATGCAACAAAAATTTCGCTTCAATAAATAGTACCTATTCGCCTAAAATTGCAATCGTTCCTGAACGACACCACAACGGCGATTTCAATGAGACAGAAGTGAAAACACCTCGAACGACTTCTTTCGATCTATTTGCCTTAAAAGAAAGCTTATATAGGCTTTATTCGGTTTATGACAAACAATTTTTCACATTCGCATAACAGAGTCTATTCGGTAGCCTCAAGCATAAAAGTGTTTAGTGTCACCAATTACTGTTTTACAATTTGTGCTGCCTAGAAACAGAGGTTAATAAATAAGATCACCCAAAAACTTTTAAAAATCCGATTAAAGAGACTAAGAGTGAGGTATCCCATTTTTCATACCTTATGTAAATTCCATGGAAGGCGGTACTGAAGCTTAAACCATTTGTGGACCTTGCATCCTTAGTAGCAGTGAGGCGTCAGCATATTTTTCATAATTTCCTTCCCACATGACCACTGACTGTGGTAGTATCCATGGTAGCCAGTCTTCTTCATGTATGACGTCTGTGTTATTTTATAAGCGCTAGATGGATGGTTAATGTCTACCACAAACACCTAATTTATTTCTGTAGGTGGTCGTCATGTAGGATACCTCTGTTCCTGCTCATTTTTTGTTTTTTTTTCGTCAGTCTTTCTCAAGTTTTCTCATTATATAAAATGCCAGCAATATTTAAGATTCGGAGTTTTATATTCGTGTAAAAATAATGGCAGTGTTTGCTGCTGTGAATTTTTGAGCTGATTAATTTGTTGTTTTATGTTGCTTCAAATCTAACCGGTTGGCAATGATTCTAGGGTGGTCACCTGATACTCTCAAAGCAAGAGATTTGTATCGTCTCACTTTACAAGTACAGACTTCTGTGGAGTCAATTTGAAACATCGTGAAAGCACGGTCTAGGCAAATACTTCGGTGCGCTCATTAAAGAGATTGCTTGAAGCATTTCATGCCGGAACTATGCAACATAATGACGATTCGGGTACTCATCGGCAATTGATCATGATCATGAAGGTGAAAGCAATAAAAGAAGCTCATCCTCTTAATACCTTGTACCCCTGTCATTACTTCACACTATTCTTTGGAATCCTAGCAGAACAACCACAATAAGGAAGCGTCACCACTTAGTCCAAGAAGCTCTGAAAAAAATTTCTGCGCATCTGTCCAGAATTCGTCAAAAGAAAAGGTTTATTCCTATTGGGCGACAGTACTCTACCGCTCGTTGCCCAAGTAATGTTGCAGAAGTTGGAAGAGTTTTGCTCAAAACTCTGTCTCACCCACTACACTTACTAGACCCTTCGCCAACTAACTGCTACCTTTTTAAATATCTCGAAAACCGCTAGCCAGAAAAGCCTTCAGTATCAAATGACTCTTGAAAACTTTATCGAAGAGCTCGTCACCTTCAAGAATTCTGAATTCTGTACATGGATGAATTAACTTGTCTACATTTCGTACCAACACTATGATTCAGCTTTGGAACACTCTTTGCCACTCTGCCGTTATTGATTAGAGGTGTTTAGGGATTCCGTGCAACAATCATTGGCCCAATCTCTCAACGCTGATGAACCGAACCCTTCTTCCACCGATTCTAGGAAAATTGCTAGTAGACTTGTCCGGACGATAAGAACATCGACTATCACTTTAAAAACATAGTATAAAGCATATATACACAAAATCAGTTTTTGCTTAATGGAGTCGAATTTATAGCGAATCCCTAAGGGGCTTCTCAACGCTAAAGTTTTTCTCGTCTATTGTTCTACAGCTTTCCTTTAAAAATTGAGTGAATGAAATGCAGTGCACTAGCTTCATGTCGGAGAGCATATGATCCAACACTTCCTTCTATTCACTTCCCAGGTGACATTAGCCCTTCATCAGCTACCTAATTGTATGGTTGATACGTTCAGATTAATAATATTAAACAAATGTTTTGCTCCTTCAGGTAGCGGAAACGCTATTGGTGTGACGACTCGCTGTGAAAGGGGTGGACACTTTGCGTCCGAAGTTAGTTGCTCGACGATTGCAGACGATTTGTTGATAACATTTGAAGAGTTGACAACGTTGTAGACTTGTAGAAGAGACTTCACTAAATTTGCTACTTAATTAAATTCCTCTAGAATAAAAATTTCAAGAAAATTGAGCACGACCTTTAAACTGCTGGTATTCCTAGCGGGAGCAGCCGTAAACATAAACAAGAACAAAATCCCGTTCGCTCAATATCTTTCTTGTTTGAAGTGGAGTAAAAGGGTGGAGAGGGTGTCTACGAACAAAAGCGACAGATGCATAATTTCTGGGGTCTACAAAATCAGAATTACATTGTGGAGAATAAAAAACGGGTTTCTCACAGGTAATTGTCTATTCAACAGGTTTTATGCTGAGTAATACAGTTTATTATACGCTAAGATATGCTAGTTAAACCATTAAATGCGAACGTTATTTCTACACCATACCAGTAAAAATCAGTTTACGTCAGGCTCATAGCGCTAAAGAGCTAAAACGGTAGCAAACCACTATTTTCAAGACTAACTGTTATTCAGCGTCGATTTTATACTGTTAAATGTATTCAATGTTGTTCTAGTTCTTCATTGAGGCTAACGTTTCGACATCATACCCTTTCTTGGTAAGACGAGCTACGGTAACTCGAGTTGATCGTCTACCGCAGTCATGATATAGGTCTTCACACACGAACTGAGCCGAATCGACTAAGGTTGAGCAACACCCAAAAAACCCAATAGCAAGTAAGGTTATCATTATACCGTTAGCACAAAAGTATGCAATTCAAACATATTTCCTTATCAATTTTGTTCCAGTTTTATTTCTTTGAAAGACAAACTTGATCAACTATGTATTTTACATCGTTATAAGGAACACTACGCTATTTCTGGGGCAGTTCTTGATCACTCTTTCACAAGAAGGCAAGGGTTGCAACCCATTGATGTTGCTGACGACATTCATGTTGCTGTCGTAGTTATTGAACTTCCCACTAAAAAGCGCTGGAGCCTGAAAA
This sequence comes from Angiostrongylus cantonensis, assembly GCA_009735665.1. Lineage (NCBI taxonomy): Eukaryota > Metazoa > Nematoda > Chromadorea > Rhabditida > Metastrongylidae > Angiostrongylus > Angiostrongylus cantonensis. Next base: position 3,781,663 of record MQTX01000040.1, read on the forward strand.
GATATTAGTCAAAAGGTGCTACCACCATACTGTAGAGTGCATGGCTTCACGTAGCTCAGTCCAACCAGTTGCCTGCCACTGTGCTGTACGACGCGCGGCCGATTAACAAAAGTGGAATTTTTGAGTCATTTTAGCAATCCTTGTTTAACGGCCACTTTCTTTTTCGTAAGGTGACTTTGGTTCTAGAAACCTACATATGGTGCTTTGCAAATTTCAGGAGGTAAGCGAGATTTGCACACTATTGCTTTACAGACCCTTTGCTGAGATGGAATTTTTTTCGCTGCTAGAGGACCAAAATGAGGGGTACATTTTTATTCTTTTAGTAGGATCATATTCTTTTGCAGTCGTTGTCTTCCTCCTAGGAAATCATGTTTCTTATCGATGTAGGCAAAGCAATGGAAGTTCACAGGTGTTACTCGGCACGAACCCGTCCTAGTCACTCAGAGTGTAACAAGTTCAACGAGACCACATTTTGTGGTAATCCACAGAATTGAGTTACCCTTTATTTGTGAATTTCTTCGAGGTCGCTAATTCGGGTAGAGGAAAGATGAAACACTGAATTCATACATCGAAAGGCCACCGCAATTCATTGTATAAGCCAAATGCTAACTCAGTCAGCTCTGTGATGCACAGGTGAGTACATGACGCATCCCTAAAGGGTACATAAAAATAGGGCATTAAAACGATCGATAAGTGATTTAACAACGAAATAATTAAAAAGCACGGAACTCATCAAGTATAGAATCACTGCCTGACGCCTCTAATTGTTTTAAGGTTTGGCAAATACTTTTTTCCGGGTCTTTCCACATAGAGTACTTCTAAGTCAGACGAACAGCCCGACATATTGAGCTCGTCGTAAATTAGCAATGGCTGATGAGCAGAAGTAAACAAGGCGCTCTTCATTACTCAACACCACACCCCACCACATGAAAGTTCAATACACCATTAGAGGGTCAATAACTCCTCTTCCACCCACTATTTCAAACAAACACAACGAATGGTTTGCAAAAATTCCAAGGCCTTGGTCTCAGAAATCAAGTACATACAAGAATTCGACTGATCTTTACAGATCAATGCCATAATTGGAATCAACAACACTGACTCCTTAGTACCGAGGATCGACTTTCTATTAACCTCGGCACTGAGTAATGAATTCGTCGTTTTCTTTCAGCAATCGCAAGGTTGTTAAACAGCATACGTTTATTTCCATACAATAACAGACATACAACACAATCGTAAGTGACGTTTTGCCACAATCGCCTTCTTCAGAGCTTAGAAGGGTACACTAATACTCAACTTACTACGTCTAATGCTTTAACAGCACAAACAGAAAGATGAAAAGTTGAGTGATAATTACAAGATCTACGGCTTCTCGAAAAAACTCACCGCTTTTTCACCTGTCTTCCACCGAGAAAGAACAGCCGCTCAGAGTCGCATATGGCTGACGACTGCAACACACCCCACCAACGATTGATGCGAAGGTAAGGGCGAGGTCACGCGTGATCTCGCGACATTCCTCCATGCTATTCATTGGGTTGGGTTATTTTTCGAGAAACCGTAACTCCTGTAACTCCTGTTGTCCCGTTGATCGTCGAGTGATTCGACCGGGCGCCAATAAATCCTCCATTTTTTCCCGGCGCGTGCAAGAGTAGCCTAGTGGGTTCTGCTCGTCTAGGGATTCGTCGAGCATTATATCTTTCTTCAAGGCTCTTCGTGAAAAACTCTGACCATCGGGTCGGTGGTCTTCCTGCAGTACGTTTGACATCCCGAGGAATCCAGTCCTAACGGCTTTTGTCCATCGGTTATCATTCATACGCATTACGTGTCCGGTCCAGCTTTTCTTCGACTGTTTGGCGTATAGAACGGCATCTTTGATTTTTGGTCGTTGAAGCAGGTCGAAGCTTCGGATCTCATCCCTTGTGTGAACCGGCATACTCTTAGCATTGTCCTTTCTCCTGCGCGTTCAATAACGCTAAGTGATTTCTCAGCCTGCTTACGTAGCGTAGCATTCAGTGTTCTCTTCGAGGCTCTGAAGAAGGCGATTCTGCCGAAGCGTCAGCTACGATTGTGTTGCATGTGTGTTATTGCATGGAAGTAAACGTATGCTGTTTAACTGACTCCTTAGTGCACTGTATTATTTTGAAAAGTGATTACAGCAACTGAAAATAGACATAGCACAAAGAAAAATGGTGAATTGTATCAGTTATGATTTAAGTGTGAGCAAAACAGGGTGTGTGACTGGAAATGCTTAGGAAATGGATGATGACAAAGCAAGTTGCTGGCGAGCGTTTCATTAAGGAGTGAATGAATCTAAAAGAAGGGAGCGGTTGGTTTTCTGAATAGACTGCTACTCAGTGGAAGACATGAGAACTTGTTATGCTTTTTTCAAAACCGAGTTTTCTTCAACCTCGGAATGCCAAATCTACAGTTGTTTAAATTGCTGAGCTTCCAGAAGGTTTGTAAATATTTCTTTTTCGGCTAGCGTTTCGACGTCTTTGTCTTCATCAGAACCGATGATCCGACTAGATAGTAAATAGCTGCTCACCTCCTCGACGTGGCGTCTTCGTTTTTTTTAACTAGTAGAATTCCTCAGTGAAACACTTCTCATGTGAGGCATACTCAACCGTCGGACCAACAGCTTTGATGAGGGCTAAGACGACGAAACGCTAAGGATAACGAATAATGCTCTCGGCGTTGTTCAATCCCTGAGGGATGCGCCATGTATTCGAGTTCACTAAGCATCGTCTGAAGGCGATCGAACGCCTATCTGTCCAATACAATGACTCGCGGTGACCTACCGATGTATCGCGCCAATGCTGCGATCCTCCCAGACCAGCCTGGCAGTAATTTGCCGACCGCGGCGGGATGAAGGCTTGGTGAGCCCGGGACGCAAGGATCGATCCCAGATGTATTTCAGGGCACCTCTGACCACTGCGCCTAGAAGCGCTAGCCGAATAAAATTTATTTGTTAACCTCGTGTAACTCAACAATTTAAACATGTGTTGTGATGCTTTTCTTCATGTAGCAAACCGTGGTCATTCCAAATAAGTGATCTTTCTCAAAATTTTCGCTATAAATCGTCTACTATTCTCTTAATATGTCATCGCATTTTATTAAGGACAACCATAAAAAAACATAAAGCAGAGTCAGATTAATCCGACCGTTTAAAGTGCTTCGTTTTCGGACCTACGGATTGAATTGAAACGAATGGAGTGAGTGATGCTCAAAGTTATGACTATGATCGTAGCTATTTATGACTACACAAAACTTCAAAAGTCCTCTTTCCGATTTTTGGCATGGAAAACACAAGAAGAAGCGAAACGGTCCATGATGAGATTAACCACATCAAAAACCGAAGGTTCAGCATGCTCATGCCGTTTTTTGTTTTGGCAAATATTAGACAGAAGAATGCCAGCGTCTCATCTTATCGCTCAAGGAAGGGAAATGTGCCGAACATTTCGAAAACGAAACCGGAAATAAAATAGCACTTTACAAGAATTCCACGACGTTTAACAAGATATGTGAACAGCTGTTGCATCCAGCATAATGCTTCTCTATTCTGAAGTTCGACATGCATCCTCGTCGGTGGAGAATCGGTACCTGTTCGTCTGGAAAGAAATAGGCAAAGAACCTGCCGATTGTTCTCATCACCACACTGGCTTTGTTTTTCGCGCGTTAATAGTCAAAATAAAATGTTCCAACTCATTGGAAAATCGTTAGTATCGTGTTGTTACACAAGAACGAAGATCAAGTCGGTGTCAGATGGTATCAACCAACTGACCTGCTATGGGTTATATGTTTTTTCTTTTTGTCATACTTGGGACTGACGGGACATTAGACGAAGCACAGCCATGTGAGCAAGCAGCGCTTGGAAAAGGTAAGGCATAATGGATCATAAAGAGGCGATGTAACGGAACTGACCGATGTTTTGCTAAAATACACTATGTAACTGTTCGATTTGGAACTTTAATGAAGCTGCGATATTTTGCAAAACTGTGGACCACAGGTGTGGTGGGGAACAAACGCGCTATTGTCCTTTCCGGGAAGTAACGCGCTCACCACCACACCATGCGGGGAGTTTTGCAAATATCTCAGCTTCATTGAAGTTATATTTCGCTAGATACCCTGCCACTAAAAAGAGTAGGCAGTAAACAAAAACGGTTAAGATTGTGATTATAACTAAAGCTTCAGCATAACTGGGTTCATTGCCGATTTGTGCTCCCTAGATCAATCCCGCTGTTGGGTGATTGCTGATGGCAAAAGATCGATAGAACCAGCTGAGAGACAAACGAAACGAAGGAGCCGCATGGTGTGGTGGTGAGCGCGTTCGTTACTCCACGGAAAGGACAGTAGTGCGTTCGTTCCCCACCATAGACACCTGCGGTCCAGGGTTTTGCAAAATATCTCAGCTTCATTAAAGTTATATTTCGCTAGATACCCTGCCATTAAAAAGAGTAGGCAGTAAACAAAAACGGTTAAGATTGTGATTATAACTAAAGCTTCAGCTTAACTGGGTTCATTGCCGATTTGTGCTCCCCAGATCAATCCCGCTGTTGGGTGAGGCAGTAAATAAAGCGGTTAAGATTATTCGATTTGGATTACTGCTCTAGAATTAATTCTGGAAGAAAACTTTAAAGTGGAATCGACAGTATATCGCTTTATTCGGCAAGATAGTATGTGAGAAAACTACTGTTTTAGCGAATAGCCCTAAGCAAAAGCTTAAATGAGTGAAGCACCAGTTAATAGGACTAACTTTCACTCTACTCACCGTACTCCCTGATTATCACCGCACGCCGTCGTCGATTCGAGAGGAGATTTCCTACTTTACGACCAAACTGTCATCTGAATAGCAGTAACTTCTTATGTTCGTGTACTCTTAATCCGGCTTTCGGACAAAAACGTCGAAATCACCAGCTTGCATGGTTAGAAGAAGTGCAGATGAACATTGCGCTATACTTTGTAGTTCGACATCCACAAACAAAACCTAGTAAAAGGATAAAAGGATAAAGCTCTCAGCGTTGATCAATCTCTGAGGGATGCGCCATGCATTCGACTTCATTAAGTATCGTTGAAGGTGATTGAATGCATATCTGGCCTTTACAATGACTCGTGGTAGCCTGCCGATGTATCGAGTCAGTGCTGCTATTTTCCCAGACGAGTCTGGTACCAATCTGCCGACTCCGGAGGGATGGAAGGCGTGGCGGGCCATGGGCGCAGGAATCGATTCCACGTGCGAAACGAAGGAGCCGCCAACGCCTCCAACCACTGCGCCACACGCGCCCCTAAATCCTAGTACCTTGAACAAAAAACCTTGCCACTGTCGTGTCAACAGCCAACCAAAAGGAGCATCGGCAGTAATTTAATGCTATTTTTCAAGTGGTGGTAATTTTTCCCAACGTTTATCGATGTATATCACAGACGGCGATTGAAAATCAACTCATCATCTTAAAATATTTTTATTTCATTGTAAACGGTCATATTTTCTCCAAACTTTGCAATGCTGCCTTTTTTCGGGTGAATGCTTTTATTTCTTTTTTTTTTTGAAAATTGCAAGCCGTATAAACATGGCTGGAGATCTTACCTTGAAGAGTGTGCGCAATTAGCGTCATGTCATGAACTTTGGAAATCTGTTGTTGGAGATCACAAGTACCACTGCTGAGGAAGACAAGCTTGTCATAAAGGATGAAGAATGAAGTAGTCGGCGTTGACCAATTCCAGGAGGATGCGCCATCCATTTGATTTTGTCAAGCATCATAAAAGTGGCAGAATGCATACCAGGCCTATACAGTAACTTCAGGTGCCCTACTGACGACTTGTGATAGCATTCTTATCCTCCCAGACAACTACGACACTAATTTTGTGTCTCCGAAGAGTTGGAAGTCTGGGTGAACTCGGGACTCCGAATCGACCCAAAGACCACGCCTGTATTACAGGGTGCTTCTAACCACTGATTTATCTACGTGGACCCACCTACTCGTATTATCTAACGAGCCCTTGCATTTTCTTTATAAAAACTGCAGAATTTACGATAGGTGACTGTATGACTTGTGGCGTCAACCTTCTCGATAACATGAAATTCGAAACTTGCTCTTGGAGCGCCGAGACAAAGGCAAAGCAACGGCCTCGGTTAGTCCAGTGGATAGCACGTAAGCTACCAGAAAGGTAATCCTAGGTGCGAAGTTTACCTTAGATTCCAGGTTTTGCTCATATTTCGGCGTCCTCACAGAACGCTACATTCGGGCTAATCAATATTTCCATGAAGAATGACTTCGATCAATGTCGAGCTGTATTAAAGATGAAGACAATGCCTTCTAATAGCAGCAGAAACCGCACACATATCCTAATGTTTTTGTGGATCATTGCGGAAGAATCAATGTTGACTAAGGATGTCATTGTTCTTCTAGCTATCATAAACTTTGTATAAGGAACGATAGTCAAAATGTTGACAAGTGTTTCTCATTTCTGCTATGTACAGTTTATAGTCAGCCAACGAAATGATTAGTATCCTTCAATTTTTAATAGCAGGTGGCGTTTCTTATCTTAGCAACTCTCCTGTTCTCATCACAAAGCTGCAAAAAGTCCTGTTCCTCCCACTACTTAACTCAAGCTAAATTGACGTCGTTTTTTCCTTTTTCCATTTCCATTTTTTGTTGAGTTAGTCCACAATTTTGCATTATCGTGAGTTACATTTTCTCAAGTGCGAATCTCTTTCGCATGTTGTCCATTTTGGAAGATCTTATCAAATATCATAAGATGTTCTCGAAGGTAGGATGGCCACAGATAGTTTTGGCCAAATAATATTGTCTTGTCGAACCTTTCTCTTTACGTGTTTGCGTCGATTGCCCTCATAGAAAGGTTGTAGTCTGTTTGTAAAATTGCAATATAGCTAAGGCAAAACTTTTGTGTAGTGGGTAGAGACGCCTTGGATTTTTAGAGCTTCCATACCCTCTTCTACCTCAACTGATTCAAAAGCCTTTATTAAATCGATCAAAGTAAGACAAAGCGATCTCTTTTGTTCTCGCGATATTTCAGTGAGTCGTGGTATCGTGTGAATTTAACATGGTCGCTGCTCATCAGGCGTCCTATCAATCCTGTTAAAGTAGACTCAAATTTAAAGGCAGATAGATCCACTCTTCTTCATCGGGAAGATAAAGTGTCGAATTTCCATACTAAAAACCTGTAGTACAAAATATCAACCCTCCTCTATTTCATATAGAGGCAGATAAATATGCAATCTTTCTTTGATGAGCTTACACGAGGTTGATAACAATATTTATTATCGGCTAACGTTTCGACGTCTTCGACTTCATCAAAGCCGTTGAACCGAGTCGATGGTCCACGCTTGTTATTCGTCTCGATGTGGCGGCTTCGCCTTCGTGTCGAGTCAGGTCTTCAGCGGTCCATCTCCTCGAACGAGGCAGACTTATTCAGTGATGCCCTTTTATACATGATGCTTTATGCTAGCAGATAAATATATTTTAATATTATAATACAAATTAATATTTTTGCTGAAAAAACACGGAGGCGCTTCTTCGCTGCCTTGCATTACTTTTATTATTACCACTGTTCCTATTATTATTATTTACTATTATTAGTACACATGAGCCAACGTCACAGGCGACATATCGTGCTGATACCTACACTTCTTCCATGCGATTCATTTTCTCGCATCCGCCATCCACGACGCTCTTTGAACTTTTCCCTGCGTGTGTTCCTAAGGTAGTCGTTCGAAGGCGTTTCCGCGTGAACTGGAGAGAATCAGCTTGTTCCAGCCGCTTCAGATGCCAATTTCTTCAACCCAGAAGGGGATCCGCAAAATATGTGTTGAACACTTACGTTAAAAAACATTTCGAGCAACACTTCTATAGAACATCGATGCCTCTTCCAGCAACATTTCCGTCTTTTCCAGAAATTTTCGCATAATTACACAACAAATTGAAAAAAAAACTTAGCAAAACGCCCTTGTCATTTGAGTCGTGCTCCAACGCATCGAATTCGACGTAGCGGACAACAATTCGAATGAATTGTCCCCGCTCTGCAGTGTCCGTTTATAAAGCATTGCTGTTGATTCACTGTTATCAATATGATCTGCTAATCTCCTTTCATATTGGCATATGACCCTGCAGAAGTCGGTATTATATTATACGTCGGCCCATCGATCGTCGAATGACTCGAACGGAATCCAGTTAATCTTTCATTTTTCTCTGTAGAGCGCAACAAGGACTCAGTGGGTTCTAGCATCGTCATTTCGAGTGTGCGTTTATCACGCTTAGCAACCCTTGATCTTCCTTATATAACGACCAGGTTTCTGACGCATTCGCCAAGGTATCGTGGGGTTGAAAAGATGGGAACGGAGTCTGATGCTCTTTGTCCTCTTCACTACTTCCTCGTATCTCATAAAAGCTTCCATGGCGCTCGTTTTCTCCCGCTCAACTCTAGTGCTAAGTCATTCATCATATTGATTTCCTAGCCTAGATAGACGTCCACGGATCTCCCTCATATGAGAGATTCGCGAGGATACGCAGCGCCCCCAGGTGGCAGATAGGGGGTTAACCGCGGACCAAGAGTGACCTTTGTTTCCCTGATACGTAAGTGGATCCAGGAGGCTCCTTGTTTTCGCTCCGCTGAGTTACCACATACTTTCTGTATTTGCTAGGCGTATTCATGCATGCGCGCGTCGATGCGTTCTCGCTTTATGCGAATTGTATTCTGCGAGTCAATTCGGCCAAAAGCCTGCAATCAAGTTACAGGGAAGTACATGGGAGGCGGTTAGCAGTGGCTTCCGACAAATAAGCTCCATGTCTAGGAGAGCCTGGCAAACTCACTGTGAGTATACCCAGCCCCACGTCCAGAGCCCAGCAAGCTATACGTGGGTAGCAAAAATGCTAAACATAGTAAAAAAAAGCGGGGCTCATTCCCTTGACCCCGAAAGAGCCCCCAATTTCACAGCGTTGGCTAGGACGAGTACGGAGGGGCTGCTAAAATCTCAGGGGCAATGGAAACTGCCTGGATCACGAAGAGCTGTGGTGAAGATCTGTACTTACAATGCACGTACACTTGCATCCGAGTCGTCGATAAAAGACTTGGTCATGCAAGCAAGAATGATAAGGTACGATGTCATCGGCCTGGCCGAAACGAGACGACGCCACCCATTCAACGCCGTCTATGACGCTGGAGAAGAACGGTTCTTTGGAACATATGATATTAGAGGCGTGGGCGGTGTCGGCGTTCTCGTCAACACGAGTTTGTCCATGAACATTGATTCATTCGAACAGCTTACAACCCGAAACGGACGTTTACGATTAAAAAGATGTGGATCAACATCGGCTTTGACAGTCTTCGTCGTTTACGCGCCAACATCAAACTATGACGAAGAAGTCGAGGCGTTCTACATTGACTTGGAGAGGTTCTACAGAGAAGACCATACATTCTTCAAGGTCATCAGTGGAGATTTCAATGCCAAGATCGGACCAAGAAGATCGTCTGAAGAACCCCACATTGGGACCTATGGATTAGAATGGAACGAACAAGGTGAGTGGCTCTCTGAGTTTATCATGACACCAAGGCCATCCATGGTAGCTCGGATAGACGTGAGAATCTCCCAATGAAGGGAACCATAGCGAAATAGACCACATCATAGTAAATACGAAGTTTTACCTAACTGATCTCGATGTTGTCCCAAAAATCTACACTGGACCACACGACCGCCTCTTTCGTGCAAGATTCTATTTCTCGCGAAAAGGAGAAAAGGTCGCTAAATTCAAAAACCGAGGCCTAAGAATCACCACAAACTGGGAGTTATTCAACTCATTAGTCGGCTGTTGGGAAGATGCCGTTGTCGACAAGCTCACTGAGCATCTTCACGTTAGCACTATGAAAGGTGAGAGTTCGAAAGTCACCAAGAGACGTCTGTCTCCAGAAACTGTCGAGCTGATACGCCAGCTTGTAATCGCACAAGCTGCAGGCAACCGCGAACTGACGTCCGAACTTGCGAAACAATGCAGAGAGGCGATAAAAAATGATTTTAAAGAGAGAAGAGCAGCAGTAATGGTCGAAGCTGCAGAGGCTGAGAGAAGCATTGGCAAAGCCCACCGAAGCTTCGCCAATTACATGACCAAGATGATTGCACTCCGACTCCCAGACGGAACAATAACAGCGTCCAGAAACGCAATGGAGAAAATCATCCACGAGTACTACTCAGATCTCTTCTATAGCCACCTCCACCTCCCGTAATATGAAATAAAAAAGTATAAATATGCTGTACCACCGGTTCACCCTTCCGAAATCCGACATGAGATTTCGTCGGTGAAAAATCAAACAGCACCAGGTCCACACAAGATAAGAACAGAACATCCGTAGAAACTGGCTCAGCTCTTTACACGTTACCTGTCTGAATACAAGGTTCCTACTCAGTGGAAGACCAGCAAGATCGTGTTATTGCTCAAGAAGGACGACCTAGAAGATATCGGCAATTATCGCGCAATCTGCTTGTTGTCCGTCGTCTACAAACTTTTCACTCAACTCATCCTAAACAGGATTGACAGAACACTGGAAGAAGGAGTCCGTACGAGCAAGCAGGGTTTCGAATGGATATAGTACGATGGACCAGGTGACTGGATTGCTCGGGATGTCAAGTTTACTGCAGGAAGACCACCGACCCGATGGTCAGAGTTCTTCACGCTGAGCCTGGAAGTGGGATATGATGCTCGAAGAGTCCCTCGAGCGAGCAGAACTCACTGGGCTACCCTTACGCGCGGCAGGGAAAAATAGAGAATTTATTTCTTTGTATTCTTGTTGAGCAAACGCGAGGTGTTATTATTATTCTTTATTCACAAGTAAGCTGACGTTTCGGCGAACTTCGCCTTCTTCAGAGCCTGGAAAGTCAAGTTGACAGCAATCTACACGGTCAAACGCCTCCATAACCAAACAAAGAAAACGCTAAACCAAAATTTCAACCACAATGAACACAACTTTGCGCACCCACCGCTTTCTATGAGGCTTCCACTGAATATGTCTAGTGGAGACCAACCGCACAGAACTCACATGGAATCGTAATGTGCCCTTCTCCTCAAAATAATAGGCTTATATACTGCCCAATATCACGCGTGATAACGAGGCATTCTTCCCTGC
>MQTX01000040.1:3793167-3842889 GCA_009735665.1 Angiostrongylus cantonensis
ATTTATTGGCGCCCGCTCGAGTCACTCGACGATCTACGGGACTACAGGTGATACAGGTGATATACATGAAGCTAAAGAAAACCTCTCGGAGTTGAATAATCCCTGAGGGTTGTGCCATGTATTCGACTTCATTAAAGATCGTTAGAAATGATTGAATGCATATTTGACGAGCGCAGTGCTCAATGACTTAGTCCATTAGGAAGCAAGATCCAGGTTCGACCTCTTCCCAACTACATTTCTTCAGTCCATGTGAGAGCGACCTAGGCCGCCATTTCCAAGATTCCGAGGAGAATTGATTCGACCATCATACTACGATATTCGTTAAAACGAAATCTTCAAGCATCAACAGAAACAAGATGGGAACTGCTCCAAGTCGTTTGTCGACGAAGAATGCGAGAAGAAGGAATCGACCGTAGATTTGAAGACAGTTCACGAAAAAAAAACCTGCTTTTTTTATCCGCGACTAATCCCCTATCCGCTAACTGGGAAGGCCCCACGTTGCGTCGTCCAACTAACCAGCATGAGAACCATATATGAGACAGAGCTGTGGTACTATACATACGTGTTATAAGAACGTTATCATCAGCAAAGCGAAGGTGATGTATCTGCCGACCGTCGACTTTCACTCCCGTATTAACCCATTCCAATGTTCGCATGACGTTCTGGAGGGTGGTGGTAAATAATTTGGCGAGATTGTATCACCCTGCTTGACTCCTCTTTTGACGTCAATGTTAACATCGTTGTAGAATGGTGAAATCTTGTTTGTGAAATTTTTGTACAGCTCACGAAGAATTTTTATGTACTGAGTAGGGACTCCTTGGCTACCAGGGGCTTCCATGACTGCTTCTATCTCAATTGAATCAAAGGCCTTCTGTAAGTCCATGAAAGTGAGACAGAGCGGTATTTGTACTCTCGCGATACTTTAATGAGCCTTGTTAACGTGTGAATGTGGTCCATCGTACTAAATCCTTTTCGAAACCCTTCTTGCTCGCACGGCTGTCCTTCGTCCAGTGTGCCGTCAATCCTGTTTAAGATGACTCGAGTGAAAAGTTTATAGCGACGGACAACAAGCAGATTGGGCGATAGTTGCCTATATCGTGTAGGTCACCCTTCTTGAACAACAACACGGTCTTGCTGGTCTTCCACTGAGTAGGGACCATGCATTCAGACAGGTAACGTGTGAAAAGCCTAGCCAGTGTGCTTACGAGGACTGGCGGAAGGTTCTTCAGATGTTCTGATCTTATCCTGTCCGGACCTGGTGCTGTTCGATTTTTCACCGACGAAATGGCATGTCGGATTTCAGAAGGGAAAACCGGTGGAACAGCATATCCATCCTTTTTTATTTTATAAAACGAGAGTTTGACGTGGCTATCGAAGAGATCTGAGTAGTAATCGTGGATGATTTTCTCCATTGCCTTTCTGGACGCTGTTATTGTTCCGGCAGGACGTGGGAGTGCAATTATCTTGGTCTTTTAATTGGCGAAGCTTCGGCAGGCTTTGCGAATGCTTTTCCCAGCCTCTGCAGCTTCGACCATTACTGCTGCTCTTCTCTCTTTAAGATCTTCTTTTATCGCCTGTCTGCATTGTTTCGCAAGCTCGGACGTTAGTTCGTGGTTGCCTGCAGCTCGTGCGAGTCCACGCTGGCGTATTAGCTCGAGAGTTTCTGGAGACAGACGTCTCTTGGTGACCTTCGAACTCTCTGCTTTCATGGCGCTAACATGAAGGTGTTCAGTGAGGCGATCGTATTCCTCGTCGATATCGTCGACAACGGCATCTTCCCAACAGCCGACTAATGAGTCGAATAAGTCCCAGTTTGTGCTGGTTCTGGTACTTCGGTTTTTGAATTTAGCGGCTTTTTATCCTTTCGGTTAGAAATGAAATCTTGCACGAAGAAGACGGTGGTCTGTTCCTGTGTAAAATTTTGAGACAACAGCGACATCGGTTAGGCAAAACTTCCTATTTACTATGAAGTGGTCTATTTCGTTATGGTACTTTCCACTGGGAGATTCCCACGTCCATCGTTGACGGTGAGTCTTCTGGAATTGCGAGTTACCATAGATGGTCATGGTTGCCATGGTAAACTCAGAGAGCCGGTCACCCTGTTCGTTCCATTCTAATCCGTGGGTCCCAATTTGACGTTCCTCAGACGATCTTCTTGGTCCGATCTTGGCATTGAAATCTCCAATGATGACCTTGAAGAATGTATGGTCTTCTCTGTAGAACCTCTCCAAGTCCATGTAGAACGCCTCGACTTCTTCTTCGTCATAGTTTGATGTTGGCGCGTAAACGACGAAGACTGTCAAAGCCGGTGTTGATCCACATCTTTTTAATCGTAAACGTCCGATTCGGGTTGTAAGCTATTCGAATGAATCGATGTTCATGGACAAAATCGTGTTGACGAGAACGCCGACACCGCCTACGCCTCTACTGTTGCATGTTCCAAGGAACCGTTCTTCTCCAGCGTCATAGACGGCGTTGAATGGGTGGCGTCGTCTCGTTTCGGCCAGGTCGATGACGTCATACCTTATCATTCTTGCTTGCATGAGCAGGTCTGCTATCGAGGACTCGGATGCAAGTGTACGTGCATTGTAGGTACAGATCGTCACCATAGTTCTTGCTTTATACTTTATATAGTACAAAATATAATACTTGTCCCACAGATTTACTACAACGGGTAACTTTTTGTTTCCGTGGTGAACATTGGTTTCAAAGCCAATATTATGTGGAGTCTTTCTCCCACAACTACTCTTCTTATTAGTAAAACTGTTCTCTGTTAATAAAAAAAATAAAGCTCTAGGCGTTGATCAATCCCCGAGGGATGCGCCATGCATTCAACTTCGTTAAGCATCAGTTGAGGTTATTGAATGCATATGTGGCCTTTACGATGGCTATCGGTGGTCTACCGATGTATCGAACCAATGATGCTATCCTTCCAGGCAAGTTCGCTACCAATTTACTAAACTCGGAAAGACGGAGGATTCGGTGTGCTGAGGCGCGAAGATCGATCCTATGTGTATCTCAGGGCGCCTTCGACTACTGCGCTACACGCGCACTTTTGTGTTACTCATCACAGTACCATTTATAACGGCCATCACAATAACACTATTTCATGAATCGAATCATTTCTATGAATATTATTATTACATGATTCCGCATCACATGTATGACACTGTTCGGATCCCACCACCATGTACACTAATTCGTTTTATCACATCTACCATCCACCAAATTCTCTCAAGTTTTACTTTTCGTGAAGGTTGAACTGCTGTTTGAGGAGTTTTTCATCTCGGTTACGAATGTCGTAGAATACTAGTCGGGCTGATTCTTTCTGGGACCGCCAAATAGCGCTACTAGGGCGTTCCCACGTGGAATAGACAGAGTCATCTTATCCTAGACAAATCTGGTCTGACAAAAGTCTGTTTCTCAAGTAGTGCGATGCTTAGCCGGCTTAGCGTTGATCGAACCAAGGCCAGAGTAAGTTGGCAAGCCAATGAAACCAGTGCCTCTTTTCAAGCAGTAACTGTTCTCTTCTGGCGTCGGAAGTCAACTAACTTGGTCTCGCATGGCAAAGTCTCGGTGTACTTCACTATTGCTATTCCGCAATCTCTGCAGCTTCAGCCATTACTACTGCTCTTCTATGTTTAAGATCTTCTTTCCTCAACTTTCTTCTACAGTCCCGCAAATTGGTCGTGAGTTGGTGGCTTCCCAAGTTGGACTTCGCATTGATATATTAGCTTGAATGTGTCTATAGTCAGAAGTCTATTGTTGGTGAACTCATGGGTTTCACAACGCTAAAAACCCTGCAAATGGTCTGAATAAATCCCATGCTGCATTTGTGGTCTCGCTAGTGAGCATTCTCCTATGTGAAAAAAGGAATGTTGGGAAATGGTTTGATCTCGTGTAAAAGTTGGAACAAAAGCAACATCATTTAGAAAAATCTTCGGCTTATTATGATGTGGCCTATTTCGTCTTGGTACAATCCATTACATGTACCACATTCAACGTTGAGAGAAAGTGTTTTGGACTTGTGAGTTACCATGAGTGCTCTCGATCATCGCAATAAACTGAGACTGGAGTTCAACTATTCATTCCATTCTTATCTGTGGGTACCTTAGTGAAATTTTCTCGACATTCTCCTTGATGCAATCTCAATATCAATGCAGGTCTCTCTCGGAGTTTATATGGAGCTTATTTTTTGGTGAGACTCATAACCACTTACAACAGAAGCAGGGTGTCCTGTCTATACACAAAATACACCTGCACTGCAGGTAAAAAGAATCAGTTCCCGTTTAACCCAGTATTCACCAGTTTTTGACAGCACGCATGACCTTGCGAACAATCATCAAAGATTTTTCAATGAGGGAACCTCGTGATTGTTAATTACTTAATCGTTTATTGTCTTAATAGGTTATCACGCAATCGTTCCTGATTTCTCCGTCATTTCTCTACCAGCTCATCTTGCCTACTACTCCATCCCTCAATTTAACCGGAAATTCTCAATTTGTTATTTAACCTCATTTCCTTTTCCAGTTCCTATTGGCTTCATTCTTTTTAAGCACTTTTATACCTCTGAAACTGAATAGGTGAAAAGATAGAAGCATGGTAGTTGTTGAATGGATATACAAGAAATATACAGGATAGAAATACAGACGAATAGATAGAGAAATATAAACGTTAGAAGGAAAATTGGAAGGGAAGCGCCAGAATTGAAGTGAAGCGAATGAGTTGTTGTCAAGGTAAAAGCGAAAATAGGAGTCTGTCCATGAGCGTGGAGTTAAAGGGGAATGGAACAAATCAATTCGTGGTATTTTCAAACTTGGTTGCACATAGTTGAAGATCGCCGAGTCTTTGTTTTGAAAAAGGTTCGGAAATCTACATATTGCATTTGGTCTTCAAAAATTTAATGTTGCATTACAACATGCATGCTCAAAATAATATTTTTCAGCCAAAAATAAACTTAATTAATTAAAATGAAAACCGTTAGAATCTGCACCGTCTTGCCAGTGTGAAGCAGTCTTACTTACACCGTTTAGTTAAAACTCTGGTCTGCTGAGGACGATGAAGCCGATGAAGTCGATGAAGGCAGCTTCGACCTTGGCTTGGTTTCTGGAGCATTTTTCACTTAGTATGTCGTCAAGATGCTTGAGTATTTGATAGTCGGCACGCGAGAGGTCTAGCGAATACGGTGGATGAGAGAAAGTTTCATAGTTAACTTTGTAGAGTGGGTCGTGCTCAACGATTGTTCTTTTTATCCTGACAAATGCTGATCACAACTGTACGATTTTCTTGTGCATCTCGTATAGTTGCAGAACGTACTTCTTCGTCATAATAGTTTCACTCTGATTCAGGATGACGTGATGAGTGAACCCTGTAGCAGCTCATGAAATTGTCAACATGGCATTCTTTTGATGCCGTTTTGGCTTTGGAAACTGTTACACAACTTCCTTGAACTCTAACAAGTAAACCGGTCGTTCCCGTTTATGTCATAGAGGGTTCATTTTCGACGTTCATCATAATACGGTCGAAAACCAGGTCGTTCTGGTTGCGCTTCTACGCCGGCGATACCTCGGTTATCTCTTTAATTGCCATTCTATACGTGCTGCTCCCATTTATTAAGCATTTTTGGCCTTCTAATGTTCTTTGAACACCTCGAAACAGTTGATATATTACATTGAGCATTTTTGCAAGTTTTCGAGCCGTTTTATCCCTATTTGCTTTTATCAAAACTTCAATTCAACGTCACCATTAACAAAACCACGCCCTCGACCTCCATCACCTTAAACGTGGAGCTCACTACGCAGAAATTATCCAGGCCAAAATTGCACTGTGCACTGAATAACATTTTTTGGCCCCATACTTTACTAATCCATCGACCAATTTAGGATTAGGTCCGAGTTTAATTTCGTAGATGATAATTTGTAGAAAATTCTGTTTTGACACAAGTAATTCTAACCCTCAAAATTCATCAATATTTATATTTATATTGAACATGACAGGAGCGCGTGTGGCGCAGTGGTTGGAGGGCGCGCACGTGAAATGCGCCCATGGCTCACCAAGCCTTCCATCACTCCGGGGTCAGCAAATTGGTACCAGACTTGTCTGGGAGGACAGCAGTACTGGCTCGATACAGAGAAGTTATGTTGGCTGCTATGATCGGTATTCTAGTTGTTACGAGGCCGAATCTGCCGCAGTGCCTGCAAAGCAATGGTGGAGTAGACTCAACCATTGTGTCAAATTTTTTGTTCAAGTTGTTTCAATAGTCACCATAAAAATGGTTAACTGTAGAATTCACTTGCTATAGAATTTTATTTGAAGACATGTGTTTTCTGCTGGTTGCAGAGTTATAATGGATGAAATTCTTTGCAAAGTGACTGTAGACAAAGTTTTAGTCATAAAGTCATAAAGCTAGAGATTGTGAAGAAATGTTTTGAATGCATGGCGCATCCCACAGGAATTGATCAATGCCGAGAGCTTTATCCTTTATCCTTTATTGAACATGAAATAAACTTTACAATACATAATAGTGCAGGATTCGAAAAAAGAAGTCGGTGAAGCATATATGGAAAAAGTAAAATTGCAAATCCTACACTAATTTTCTCAAGACCTAATGAAATGAACTCCTACCGAACTCGGCTATCAAATTAGCCGATGTTAATACTACAGAATGTATCTAAATTTTAAAAAAAAGTGACGCGATCCAACATGTCGTAGAAAAATTACGCTGCTTCGATACTAGGTAGGTAAATCATTAGATTATCCCCAATTGGTCTACTCAGCAAGTAGCAAAGCTGCCCATGCAAGATAAATTCCGGCGAAAGCGTCTAGTGACCCTAACCAGAGCCACATCCCCTCTATGAATTCCTGAAGAAACCAAGCATAGCACCGACTGCTTGTGTGGCCAGAAGACGACAAAGTCTTAAATTTCAACTCAACACACCTTAACGCAGAACCATACACTTGACTTTTGCATTTCAACGAAACGAGATGACCTTTTGGAAAGGACTGTCTATGTAAAATTCGAATGGGAAAACGTTTTACATGAAACGGGTAATTCCAAATTTACGGTACGAGAGACGGTTTCTTGTTTCCGTTTTTAGACGGCAGTCACAATTGGAAGTAGGTTTTTTAGTCTTTGATGACGTCGTTTTTGCCTTTGAATACCCACAGTGGTAGATCGCAGATCGATGCGATATAGGTGGTCGCATGTGGAAAGCGATAGATCTAAGGCTTAGGAGCAATCCATTCACCAATTGCCTTTCAAGAAACATGATGAACAAACCGAAATAAACAAATTTCAGTAATAACAGTGATGGAGGTCATACTTGCATGCCGAAAAACGAAGAAAAACGTTCATATCGATGCGAGAAATACGAGAAAACAACAGGATGAGGCAGTTAAACGGTTGGATTACATTCTTTGTTCTCTTCCATTATATTTTGCCTGCCTAGCTTAACACTCCCGTTAATAAATTCCGACTAAATTAATATTATTATGAAAGAAATTCCCGATGCAGGTGACACAGGAGATGGGAGAAATCGTGTGCGCGCAGCACAATGGTGAATTGCCTTTCAGAACACACCTAGACGCTGGTTTGATCCTGCGCACAAAATTCACGAAACCTTCCAATTTTCTGGGAATCGGTAAATTGGTACCAGAGCTGCATGGCAGAATAACAGCAGTATTGACTTAACATCACAGCAGGTCGCCGTAAGTCATTGTATGGGCCTTAAATGGATTCAGTCACCCCTAACGATGCTTAGTGAAGTCGAATGCGTAGTGCATCTGTCGTCGATTGCCGGAAAGAGCAATAGCGTGTCTGTTTCCAACCACAGACACCAGTAGTTCGGAGGTTTACAAATATCTCACCGTCATTACGGTTATATTTCACATAATATCCTGTCATTAAAAAAAGAATTAGGGGTAAACAAAAAATGACGTTGCGAAGTATATATACACATTTATTTATACTATGCATATACGGAATTTTTGCGAATATAAAGCTCCTTTACTCGCCCTAATCAACGAATACAGGACTTTCACTACATCCCGCCATGATATGGAATGGAAAACGGAAACATTCCATACCAAATTTTTCCGCTCAACAGTCTCAGTAGCAGACGACGAAATCGCGGCAGGTGAAAACCGTCCGGGATTCAACACAATGTTGTTCGAGTTGCAACGGAGAGTATGAAGAGAAGCACAGATCCAAAGCCTGATAATATCGCCGCCGATTTTTGAAGAGCTAGTAGCTACAAATTACATGTTCGCTCAAGCCATATGACATCTTACTTCCAGAAGGAGGAAATCCTAGACCACTGGAGTACCTCGTGTACGGTCATCACACCCAAGAAGGCTAACTGAAGGAATCCTCAAAACTGTTGTCCAGCATCTTATGAAGTATGGAGGGTATCCTTCTGCCCATATTGAAGACATTGGATGAGGCAAAACCAGTTGAGCAAGAAGGAGCTCGGCAGGGATTTTGCTGCATGAATCACATCGTGACCGTAACCAGGGTCACAGAAATGTCTCGGGAGTCCCAGCTGTACCTGGTCGTGACCCTTGTCCGCTACAGAGAAACGTTTAACAGCGTCGAAACAAATGCAATCCTACCAGCTCTCGTCGAGCAAAAAATGGAGCTGTCTTGTGTACGAAAACTAGCATATTGGTATCGGTATTGCGGCGCAAATACACAGCCTTTTTAGCGATCTCTCGCCATGCCTACTGGAAAAGCGGTTCGACAAGGCAACACAATATCGCATGAGATGTTTACCGCCGAAAACAGGGGTCATACGAATGCGATGAAAAAGGTATACATATTAATGCAAAATTCCTATCAGATCTTCTTTTCGCCGTCAACATCGTCGTCTTCTCAAGAAGTACTAGCGAAGCAAAAACGATGCTCTGTGAACTTTTAGAAAAGGATTAGAATGCGCATAAATAGGACGAAAACCCAATCCATTAGGTACCCATGGTGCAACTCCACAAACCACTTCGTACGTGTACCTTGAACGTTCAATGGTCATGGAGAACAAGAAGGAGAGCAGTATGGACCGCTTCCGGGCCACTCAGAGAAGCCACCGACCAATTAACGGACCCAAAATACCGCTCTCAGCTTTTCGATTCAGCAGTCCTCCCACCGCTCTATTGTACAGCAGGGACGTTGCCTGATACATCAGCCAGGTCAAGAGTACTGCATACCATCTAGTGCGCTTCGACAATGTCTTCTGAAATTTAACCAGCAATCACAATTACCCGGAATGCGCAGCTCAGATGTTCGAAACCTATCCCATCATCGAGTTCCAAGAAAATACAAAATACTTACGATGGACCGCAGTGACATACAGTAAATAACAACATAAATATTATTCACACCACATTAGGATGCTAAAGCAAAATGCTTTCTATAATGTAACGACTTATGTTCATAAACCACAATATCCTCTAATTATAACGAAATTTAACTTCAATGATGGTGAGATATTTGCAAAAATCCGGACCGTAGGTGTCTGCAGCGGGAAACGAACGCGCACCTTTTTGGGGGCTAAACGCGTTCACCCTCAGCTAGTCCTATTTATAGTGCCATCAGCAATCACCCACCAGCGGAATTTTTCCTCCGTCCCTGGAAAGGGCAATAGAGCCTTCAGTCCCACCGCAGACACCAGCGGTCCGGAGTTTTACAAATATCAGCAACATTATGGTTATATTTCACATAATACCTTGCCATTAAAAATTACTAGGCAGTAAATAAAAATTGAAGAAATTAGGTAAGATATTTTAATATTCACGGTTCTAATGGGGAAGCTGAATTTTACAATTTTAGATCTGCTTCCTCACCACCAGTCTATAGACGAAATATCAACAACGAAAAAAGTGGAGTTCGATCCACTTCTATTCAACGGATGCTCGAAAAAAGTAAACAACGTAGTCAAACGTTTTCTTTATCAATAGTATCTCTTGAGACGGAGTAGCGACAAAAGTTCTAGAAATCTGAAAATTCAGAGTTGGATGCGACACAACACGAAGAAGATTCATATGAAGGATCCATGAGAATGGAGTTCGTCATGGCAACTTTGTTTCATGAAAAATAGTTCATAAGACATTTCGTATTCAACAGATCAATGCAATGATAACAACCTTTGCATGTTAACAATACCTACGCAGCAAATGATAGACTAAATACCCTAGAAATGTCTATTCAAAAAACATTGGAGAGAGATTATAACGAATAATAGAACTGTTGAATTCAAATCATACTGTTTTATTTAAAAGAGACCGCTTATCCGGTTTATTTACGTTTTTTCTTTGTAGCAAACGACTGGCACATTTGTGGGAATGAAATGAACTCACTTGGACACTTGGATGACCCGTCCTCAATGCTTGTGCAGGCCCCAGCATAATCTCCATTTTTCGGCGTTTTAATGGTTCAGCTATTGTGTTTCCCTGAAGTCCCGAGGTCACCCTGCCCAAAATCTGCCCCATCGCCACTACAGGCAGTCGCAGCCTTTGTGGATCAGAGGGAGATTTGCCACCATGCAACTAGTTTTATACCAGGACGGTGGTGGATCCTAGTATTCGTTTACTCTTAGCTGGGTTTCCTGATAGAAACGCCGGACCCCGTCTCAGCTTGGGAGACACTGCCTGGCAGGATGAATCCTCTAGCTGTACATCGCAGCCCAACACCCAGAAATACCCAGTCACGATGAGGCGGTAAAGCGTTGAGAGGAATGAGAATGAAATGAACACTTGTGAGTAATGCGAATTACAAAAGCAGCTATGCTCTTCATTAAATACACAACTTTGCATTTCTCACCACTGCTTATCTCTAAACCAGTGACTTTCTACATAAATATTAGGAAACATAGCAAAGTTGTCTCAGCACGGATAGCATATTTCAGAACGCAAAGGTCTCTTCGCGAAGACAGCGGAAGTAACAAGGTTGTAGTACTCAATTTCTATCACATATGTTGATAATTGAAAGATATTTCAACTTCATTTCTTGTATAAATTTTAGTACCCCAATATGAAAACGTAAATACTCAATCTTATAGCTTCGCTCACCGGGAGAGGATGCATAACCAAATCCTTTTCTTATTTGGGTAGTTTTCTCGACTTTCACAGCTCGGCATTACTATATCTAGTAATTTCAGCAATTAAAGAGCAAAATCGTCACGAGATCAGGTGTTCAAGTCAATCAAACACAGACCCATGAGTGAGTTTAAAATGTGCTAAGCTAGTGCTGCTATCCTCCCAGAAAAGCCTGGCACCAGTTTGTCGAACCTCGACGTATGGAGGGCTCTGTAAGCTTTCGGCGCACGATCGAACCAACAACCACTTGTGTATTGCAAGATACCTCTAACCACTACACTACAAGCGGCCTTTTGGAAATCAATGAGTTTATGAAGAATTGATAATGCTTTCTTTGCATGCGCAATATCAATCGCATTGTCACCAGTGGATAAATAGAGCAGCAATACATAGAAGACGAAACGAGGCCACGTTTTCGAATTGATGTATTATTTACAATTGTTGATATATTACCTACTTTTAATAAGTATAAGCGAGACCAATATATTTAAAGATGTTGTAAAGGCGTCGAGCCATGGGCTATTGCAAAAACAATGCCTTGGGTTGCTACAAGCAATATTTGGGCAAAAGGAAGTAGCTTCTAGATTTAGTAATTCTACCAGTAGGCGCGTAGTTAAGCCCTGTAGAACACAGCAGCTAGCCTTTTATTAATGTTACCGACGTTAGCCTTGAAAACATTTCTTCACAATCTCTAGCTTTTATGACTAAAACTTTGTCTACAGTCACTTTGCAAAGAATTTCGTCCATTACAACTCTGCAACCACCAGAAAACACATGTCTTTAAATAAAATTCTATAACAAGTGAATTCTACAGTTAACCATTTTTATGGTGACTATTGAAACAACTGAAACAATAAATTTGGCACAATGGTTGAGTCTGCTCCACCATTGCTTTGCAGGCACTGCGGCAGATTCGGCCTCGTAACATCTAGAATACCGATCATAGCAA
The DNA here is from genome assembly GCA_009735665.1 of Angiostrongylus cantonensis. Classification (NCBI taxonomy): domain Eukaryota; kingdom Metazoa; phylum Nematoda; class Chromadorea; order Rhabditida; family Metastrongylidae; genus Angiostrongylus; species Angiostrongylus cantonensis. The sequence goes on from MQTX01000040.1 coordinate 3,805,202, forward strand.
CCAACATAACTTGTCTATTTCTTTGACTATTGACTATCATCTTCAAGGATATGACCACTTGAAGGGGCAGGCACTTGCATCCAGACCCTTTGAATGAAACGAATAGATTTAGGCCTTAAATCCATGCATCTACAGTTTTTGAATATGGTTATAGTAGATCCTCGATGCTCTGAAGTTCTATATATTAGCGGAATATCACTTTTCTTCCAAATATGCATGACAAACTGGTCGATGTAGTTTTCGCTGTATCTCTAAACTCTCAAGCAATTTCTGTTGCCTTCACCACGTCTTCCATTATTCGGTAAGTGAAGATGAACGAACAGCTTAACTCCTTGACGTAGCAGCTTAAAACTAAAAGGAAACTAAGTGTGCGACATTTAAAAGTAGTGCCACTACTCCAATAGTACTCCTACTACTCCTTCGGCTGCGATAACATAACATTTCCTGTATTAATCTAGCTAGATGAATACCTTGACCTCTTAAGCGGTTCTCCTGCGCGTGTAATTCGCGAACCTCCGGAACGTGAAATCGCGGTTAGACCTGGCCCGGGGTCCAAGTTTTGGTTGAGTCTACTCCACCCCTGCTTTGCAGGCACTCCAAATATCTCAGCATCGTTGTGGTTGTAATTCACATCACAGTCTGTCGTGAAAAATCATAGCAGTCAGAAAATAGAAAAAGGGTTAACATCCAATCATAAAAGGATGAAGGATAAAGCTCTCGGTGTTGATCAATCCCTGAGGGATGCGCAATGAATTTGACTTCATTAAATGTCGTTTGAGGTGATTGAATACATACATGGATGGCCTTTACACTCGCCGTGCCTACCGATGTATTGAGCCAGTGTTGCTATCCTCGTTGACGAGTCTGGCACCAATTTGCTGACACGGCAGGGATGGAAGGCTTGGTGGGTCATGGTTGCGGGGATCTATTCTACGTGTGTGTTGCAAGGCGGCTCCGACCACTGCGCCACACGCGCCTAATATCTTAATCATAATGTTATTTAAAACATGTCGACGAAGGATTACGAACTGCATTTCTTGTGTACGAAAATACTTGCCTTTTCTTAATATATCAAATTTATTGTTTTCTTCAAAGAAATTTTTAAAGAAATTTTATGCCGAAAACGATAGTCCAGCTTTATTCCTGCTTGTATTTCGAACTCCACCGCAATACGACTTGTGTCCTCAAGAATAATTCTTATGTTACCAAAATGTGCTGAGATATTTGCAAAACTCTGGACCGCAGGTGTCTGCGGTGGAGAACGAACAAGCTCATACCCCTTCCGAGGGCTAATTCATACATTCGTAAATTTAAGTTAACAGTAACAATGTTGTCCTCTTCTCCATAAGCCTTAGTCTTATAACTTTCAAGATTGACTGGACAGTTACGTGTGCAACTCAAAAAACGTTTGACTATTGTGGAAAAAAAAGGCATTAGGCCCTCCAAAAAAGAAATTCTAATCGCGTTTGAAGGATATGTTTTTTACCATAGCGTTCTACTATTTTCATAAATTAAGAAAATTCTGCAGAGCTCAAATTCATCAAAAACGAGGTACCTAGAAACAGGAGAAGACCAAAATGTCTCCAAAAAACAAGTATCGAAACAACGTCCAATAATGTCAGCAGCCCAGAAATCTTCTAAAAGCCAAAAATCTCAAACTCGGACAGAGTCAACAAAAGCCACGTCAAGCCGAAAGAAGAAACGGGATGTCGAGAAATTGAACGCCAAGAAAGATGGAAGTGATAAATCAGTCGTGAGTGGAAAGTCGAGTAAAACCAAAAGCAGCAAAAAGGAAGGCAAAGCCAAGACCTCTCCTAAGGCAAAAAGATCCGGAAGCCGGCAAGAGGAGACGACAAAAAAGTCTAAAAAAATGCCTGGGAAATCTGAAACAGCCACAAAATCGGGAAAATCGAAGAAGTCTAAAAAAGCACCACGAAAAGCATCTAACAAGTCTGAGAAGTGCGGAAAGAGTGGCAAGAGCTTTTTTAGCAAGAAAGCTTCAGGAGGTAAGTTTTTGAGAAACATATGATCCATAAAAGTTAGCCTATAATACTAGAAATGGTGATATGCTCACGATCACCTCCGTCCTCAGCAGTGGAAAATCAAGGAAATGAATATGGGGAAAAAATACCCGGTTACTATTTATTACGGGTGAGAAACTCGTCCGCAGGATGACTTGATCAATTGCCGCATTTTTTTCCATAAATCTGGGAGCGCTTGTCCCTAATTCCCCTCAATATCATGCCACTTGTGTCAGCCTTAATTTCGTTTACCAGATTACTAGGACTGCTACCAGCACCTAGAGCTGTCTAACTTGGAAGTTCTCATTTGTGGGATACGAACAGCTAATTTTTCGGTAGGAGCTCGATTATTTATAGTTACTCCGGCGAGAGTAAGCATTCACAATAGTTCTCCGCAATTCCATCAGAGCCAGACTAACAAATTTTTAGTATACTTTAAAATATTACGTTGAAAGACTGGTCTTGAAAGAGTTCACTGGCTTTACATGTGAATCCTAATTACTTTTCAGCTTCTGGCAAGCAGAAATCGGATCGTGAGTTGTTAAACAGATCAAAATTAACGTTCTAACGATTACTTAAGCAGTCTCGTATTATTCACGGTTCCTGAAAGAAAAATAATTATCCTGGTTTAAATCTTGACTTGGGCTATTCATCTTCGACGCTACTTTTACACATGTAACCTTTTACCTTTCCGATAGCAAAGTAAACAAGAAATCCATCCTATGTCTAGTACATAAATCTGTACATATATAAATAGATTCCACCATTATTTGTATCGTTTATCGTCGATCGATCGATTAGTCGCTGAAATTGGAAGAGTAGTCGCAAGGCATGGAACCAAATCCACATGGGCCAGTGAAGCGCGTGGTGATTGCGAAGGCCTAAACGCAGCTGCCTGGGTTAGGGCAAGCCAAGTCCGACCTGTATTCAACTAATCAGAAAGGGATAATACGGATCGACTCGCTTCAGCACAACACGTACTGAAAACCCATCATTTCTACTAGTGATCATTACAAGACAACGAAACAAATAGGAGAAATACTGGTGGCCGCAACATTATTTGATCCCGACCACACTAGTGCGAATGGAGTGAGCTACAACGTCGAATTTTAGGAAACGAAGCAATCAAAATCCGGCAGTAAGTGGTGCCACAGAGATAATCTGCGGTAATACTATTGAAATATCATAAAAGTAAGCGATGTATTCGCTTATGCATATCTCTACTAAATCCACTTCTCGCCAACATTATCGCTTACTCTAATGCATGCGGTCCTCAGATTAAAAGTATAAAGGATAAAACTCTCGGAATTGATCAATTCCTGAGGGATGCGCTATGCATCCGACCTCACTGAGTATCGTCAGAGGTAACTGAATGCTTACCTGTCCCACATAATGACTCGCAGTGGCCTGCCGCTCTATCGAATCAGTGCTGCTATCGTGCCAGACAGCTCTGCACTAGTTTGACGAATCCGGAGGGATGGAAGACTTTGTGAGCCTAGGGCGTGGGATCAATTCCATGAATACTGTAGGACGCCTCTAAGCACTGCATTAACACGCCACCTGCGTGTTTTGAGAAACCAAACTCATATAAGACCCAGGGTTCTCAGATTAATGTTGCTTTTTGTTGTTTCGTAATGGCATCGCTATCAGTAATAACGTCTTGCCCATATTGTAGGCACTTAGAAGATTATGACACTTCATCTATGAATTAAGCCACATAATAGACTTTAACAAATACTTCAGTGTCGTGGATAATCTTATCCCGATGTAATCTATACCGGAGGGTTCTGAAAACGAAACACTGGCGAGCCAGAAAGGCTTCGCGATTGTGCGGAAAAATGCCTCTGATAGCAAGCCCAAATGATACAGAAAAGCATCTCACGTAGACATTCAATTCATTCAAATAATCTTGTGCTAGTTGAGACACCACTCAACCTTTTTTGTGAGTGCTAAATAGGGGCGAATGAAAGCAAGAATTGTCACGGATGACCCAGTTTTATTATTACAACACCTTATTCACATAGTATAAAGCAATGGTTAGAGGTATCTTAACTTGCCCGTGGTCGCTAGATCAATTCCAAGCCGCGAGTAAAACATGCCCTTTCATTAGGTCCATGAAAGAGATCGTATAGGCCAGATATGCATCCAGTCATCTCTACGATTCGCAATGAATCAAGCGTGCGGCGTCCTATTGAATAGTCCGACGCAGGAAACTATGTCACTTTGCCCTTTCACAAATTATTTAAAGGAAACCACGCATCAAGCCTTAGTAATATCTTGCTCAAATTAATCTAAACATATTGACCAGTGTAACATTCATAGAAAAATTCAAGTCAGTAGAATGACAAAATATCCTGTGGTACCCGAACCATGGACAGATCATGTCGAACACTGCTGAGATGACTCAACATTTTTTGAAACCTTAGGAGGTGACTACGGACATTATTTTTAAGGCTATTTCTAATGACACCACAGAATTGTTAAAATGATGCGCGTTCTTGTTAGTGGTCCAAGACAAGCGGGTAAGAGTTAACAACACTGTTTTAACCCGAAAATTCTTTGTTATCTGTCATTTGTAAGGGAATGACGATTTATCGGAAAAATGTGCGAAATGTATTGTGGTTTCAAATGACAAGAATGTGAACACGGTAGACGTCAACGTAGAACTTCATACGAACTTCTCCTGCCTTAGCGCTTACCAATGACTCCTTAACATCAAGCAACAATGAAAGACATTGAAGAAATGAAAAAGACGACGTCAAATTGTGTTTAAATCAGTTCGACCTTTGATCATCTCTCTTGTCGTCATCTTCCGCAGTTGACATGTTGCATGCTGGTCCAGCGTGATTTTTCTTGAATCTCACAAAAGCCGAAATCTTCTAGAATTGACGAAACGATGTTTCTTTTCCCTGCAATCTGAATTTTTCTTCCACCAACTTCGACTGTTGCACGACAGTAGCGGTTTCTGCGATTTGACCAACCGATTTGTGAAAATGTTTAGCGTCGAGAATGACTAGCAAGTCTGCATTTGAATGAAAAAGCAGCACTCTTGCACTGCTTGTGAAACTCTAACATGGCAGATTCAAGTAGCACGAAGACAAAGATTTCCGTACACTCAGTTCCATATATCCATTTTCAATGCTTCGAGCAGCTGATTGTTACAGGCACGCAAGTGGTCGCTCAATAATGCTGCCCTATCTGTGATAATGTTCATCGTATTGTAACTGTAATATAAACCCGAAAAAATGAAATAACTGATACTTGTGTGAACTTTCACAAAGAAGTCACAGGTTCGCTCAAGACATCGAGACGAAGAGAACGATAAAAGGTTTTATCATAAATAGAACACAAGGTAAGTGACACGTAATGAATAAGTTGTCTTCTAGTACTGCATGTTTAAGAGATATACCGTTCTGTACAACAAACAAAGAACACTGAGCATAAGTGGTTATTATACTGCTTCTCCGTAGTGAGATCCTATTACTACCTAGGAAACAACACCTTATCGAGACGAAGAGAACGATAAAAGGTTTTATCATAAATAGAACACAAGGTAAGTGACACGTAATGAATAAGTTGTCTTCTAGTACTGCATGTTTAAGAGATATACCGTTCTGTACAACAAACAAAGAACACTGAGCATAAGTGGTTATTATACTGCTCCGTAGTGAGATCCTATTACTACCTAGGAAACAACACCTCAAATGATCAGTTTCTGGATTTCCTCTCAGCATTACACAAAACAGTGTTCATGCATAAGGCAGCAATGGGCATGGAAAACAAACTGATGAAGTACACAAAACAGTACACTATACATAATTGAGAAACACATATTCATTGAGAACACCTGTTACCAAGAAACTCATCTCACACTGAACTACTGAATTCGACAAGCGTCATCATGCCCGTTCAATGTATCTCCTACCTTTGCCTGGTAATAATCTTGCACCAGATATCGAATTGCATCCAAGTCTTCTTCCAACTTTATCATACCCTCTTCTTGACGACGCAGCTGAACAGATAGTACTATAAATGTTATACGAAGTAATTCAAAGTACACTTAGGAAACACACGGCAGAAATGAGTTTGCTGTAGCAGACAATGTTATGTACTTTTGAAAGAGTAAGAATTTTAAACATGGATAACTAGAAAAAAGCTTGGGATCATAGAGATATTTCGAACAATTACACAAGGAAATTCAGATAAAAGGCCAACGCAACGTGAAGAAGCCTCCAATCAAAGAACCAAGAGAATTGATACTTCGAAACCGACTTTCGTTGAACCTCGGTGTGCATAATCAATATGTATTCTTTATATAAATTTTTACTCTTATTCTTACTTCTGCTCTTCTTATTCTTATTCTTACTCTTATTCTGTTATGTGTATAAAAGGGCATCACTGAATGAGTGTGCCCCATTCGAGGAGACGGACCGCTGAGGAAGACCTGACTCGACACGAAGGCGAAGCCGCCATATCGAGACGAATAACAAGCGTGGACCATCGACTCGGATCATCGGCTCTGATGAAGACGAAGACGTCGAAACGTTAGCCGGTAATAAATATTTTTGACAACCTCGTGTCAGCTCATCAAAGAAAGAATACAAGAGAATTGAGTTCGTCATAACTGTTTCATGGAAAATAGCACTTGAAATACTTCGCTTTTAACTCATCATTACACTGATGGGAATCCTTCTATTCATACACAATATATAAAGGAAATAATAATCAAAATACTCGAAAAATGTTGCTAAAAGAAGCGTTGCAGAGGCAATATAATGACTAATGGAAGTACCGAGTTCAAATCAAGTTGTACTATTTCAAAGAGATCGTGTATCCCTACCCCAGCTGGTTTAGGCTTCATTCTTGCAGCAAACGATTAACACATTAGGGGAATGAAATGAACAAGACCAGCAGGACCGTGTTATTGTCCAAGAAGGGTGACCTACACGATATAGGCAAGTATCGCCCAATCTGCTTGCTGTCTGTCGTCTACAAACTTCTCACTTGAGTCATCCTAAACAGGATTCGCAGAACACTGGACAAAGAACAGCCATGTGAGCACGCAGGGTTTCGAAAAGGATTTAGTACGATGGACCACATCCACACGATAACAAGGCTCACTGAAGGATCGCGAGCGTCCAAATGACCGCTCTGTCTCATTTTCATCGATCTACAGAAGGCCAGTGATTCAATTGAGATAGAAGCAGTCATGGAAGCCCTTGGTAGTCAATGAGTTTCTACTCAGTACATAAAGTTTCATCGTGAGCTGTACAAAAATTTCACAACCAAGACATCACCATTCTACAACGATATTAACACTGACGTCAAAAGACGAATTAGGCAAGGCGATAAAATCTGTCCAAAAAAATTTACCGCCACCCTCCAGAACGTCATACGAACATCGGAAATGGATAATATGGGAGTGAAAATCGATGGTCGGCAGTTACATCACCTTCGCGTTGCTGATGACACCGTCCTTACAACACCGAACATTAGCCAAGCGGAACGTATGCTTGTCGACTTTGTCAAAGCGTGTGGAAAGATTGGCCTTCGACTAAGTCTCACAAAAACGATGTTCATGAAGAACGCATTAGTGTCGTAGGCCACACTCACGCTCAACGGAACGAATATCTCCGAATGCTCCAGTTATGTCTATCTAAGTTGGGTAGTCAATATCTCCAGACTTAGCTCCAGAGCTGAGCAGAAGGAAACGAGCGGCTTGGGGAGCTTTCAAGAGCATCGAGGATGTAGTGAAGAGAACAAAGAACACCCGACTCCGTGCCCACCTTTTCGACTCAACGGTTCTTCCTGCCCTAACGTATGCGTCAGAAACTTGGTCGCTACGTAAGCAGGATGAAAGATCACTCAGCGTTATCGAACGCTCAGTCGAAAGGACGATGCTAGGAGTATCCCGTTTCGCACAAGTAAGGGATGGGATCCGAAGCTCCGATCTACGTCAACGATCGAAAATCAAAGATGCCGTTCTATACGCCAAACAGTCGAAGATAAGGTGGGCCGGACACGTAATGCGTATGAATGATAACCGATGGACAAGGGCTGTTAGTGACTGGATTCCTCGGGATGTCAAACGTACTGCAGGAAGACCACCGACCCGATGGTCAGAGTTCTTCACGAAAAGCCTAGAAGAAAGATATGATGCTCGACGAGTCCCTAAAGCGAGGAGAACCCATTGGGCTACTCTTGCCCGCGATAGGGAAAAATGGAGGATTTACTGGCGCCCGCTCGAGTCACTCGACGATCAACGGGACTACAGGTGAAACAGGTGATACAGTTGAACGGCCAGTCCTCACTGGTTGTGCGGGCCCCAGCACAATCTCTATTTTCAAAAGATTTGGTAGGCAAGATTATGGCTTCCTGGAAGCGCGAAGTCACCCTGGCCAAAGTCCGTCCCAGGTCCTCACCACAACAGGCAGTCTCGGCTCTTTTGGGTCAGAGATTACGCGACTTTGATACCGGTGGTGGATCCTGGTATTGGTTTACTCTTAGCCAGGCTTCCTAATGGAAACGCCGGACTCCTCAGTTTGGGAGACCCTGCCAGGAAGATGAATTCCACGCTGTACATCGCTGCAAGACACCCAGGAACACCTCGCACCCACAATGAGACGGTAAACCGTTGGCAGATGAGCATTGATTACTATTCCGCAATAAGAAAAACATATATGAAAAACGACTACAATTGACACAAGTAGATGGACTACCAATTAGCAAAGCTACTTCGAGAATGTCTTGTAATAATACGGGCTGATAAATTCGTCAACCGCTTGAATCTGCTGACATTTTATTTCTGGCCATCTTTTTTTCCTTGTAACATATGGCTGACCCAAGTCATCATTAACGATGGTCATTGAAAAATAAGTAGAACAACTTTTGAACAAGACTGAAAGACTGGCGCACATTTGTGTGTTATGTGCAAATGTGCAAATGCTTTTGACAAAGCGAGAAAAGTGATTTTCCACATGAGATTTTTCCCTGGCTACGTAGTATAGCAAAAAATGACTCAAATGTAACTTCAATGATGCTGAGATATCTGCAAAACTCCGGACCGCAAGTGTCTGTGGTGGAGAACGAACGCACCGACCACTAAACTCCAGGGAATCACAACTGCTAAACCACGAAAACTCCCAAAAAAGTAGGAATTAAACTGGCACACAACCAGTGAAGACGAGTTATTCAAGTATCCAAGTAAGTAAATGTTCCTTAGTTGACATAACTACCTCACTTTACGTGTTAACACGCTGTCATTTATTTTAGATCTTTATACATTTTTAAAGGAGGAGAAAGCACAAAGAAATAAAAAATAGGAGAATCTTACACTGCGCATGGATTAGTATAGCTAAAACATAGATGGATTTCAGCTGACGTGCGAGAAAGCTGTTAAAATGATTTCTGTAGGAATAAGCGACCTCGATCAGGTATGTGTCTGCATCTGTTTTCTTCTGCAGTTATCAACAGAAAAAAAAATGTGGAAAACACATGAGGCCCAGAGAAAATGCAAAAGTGACTTAGTTTGTATTGTCTGCTGAATAATAATAGCGCTGACAAGGAAGAAAGAATAGGCACTATGTAAAAGTCAAAACAATGGTTTCAGCTTCAGGTTAACCGGAGTTCAACGATTCACCAAATCATTCAAAACTGGTGACTGCTGATAGCACCAGTAGAGTTCAAAACTTTAAAACATAGCCAGCGAACGGCAAAGCAAGGGATTCGGTTGGAACAGTGAGTACCACGTGAGCATCTGGCCAGGATCATTGCAGGCTAGAACCCCAAATGGAGTACTGAGTCTGCTCATATCTTCATATCCTAACATCGTTGCGGTTGCATTTAATATCATACCATGCTATGAAGAAAAAATAATAAGCCAAGCAAATAGAACACGTCAAGAATTAGCATGTTTTTCTAGCAGTGTTGACATTTCTCGAAGTTTGTTTATCAAAGACACTCCAAAAGTGTGTTCATTGCTTCACGCAATGTTCAAACACTTCTCCAAAGGTAGAAATGCTCGACATGCTTGAATAAAAATATAAGCCATTCAGTTACCATTTTCTCCGCAACTCCTATCGTCATCGCTGTAGAATCAAACGCTATTTGCTCTGCTTCGCTTTCGGACATAGAATCAGCTGAAACAGACGAAAACCGATTCCAATGACTCTGACCGTTCACGACCACTCATTTCAACTTTGCATAGAACAACTTTAGTCTATTGTCCTGTGAACAATACCTACATGATACTGCTTAAGCAAGAAAGTTCAAAAATAATGCATTGCGATGTCCATTTTTTGAGTTATCAACATTCGCTTTCATCTCCCAGTGTTAACATTACTATCCCGGATATTTTCCAAAATGGTACTAAACACTCCCAGATCTTTATAAAAATGCACTAACTTTTAATTCCTAGCAAACGACTAATGTCAGGATTTTCTCCACGCGCAAGTCGTTCCACCGTCTCCTTGAGGCACTTGACAAGCAGACGACTATCTACTAACTTTTTCTGCACGGACCTTAAACAACAATATAATAAAAAAAACTTTCTAGCAAGAAGAAAAGTCTATTAAGACTAAAAAACCTTAGACTTCTGCTCATTGCTTCTGATACATCATCCCTTCGATTAGAACCTCCGTCAATTGCATAGTTTGATAGACTCTTTATAAGATTTCCAACATTCATTTGCCGGGGCTGTGGACTCATTGTAGCTCCAACAGTTGAGTGAGCCTACAACAAGCATATTCCAAGTTGGAAAACATTCTTAGATGATTTAGCAAGCAAGTTAGCGATCAATAAGAAATAATGGTGGATGGTACCTTAAATTCACTTTCTACCACTTAAAACTCGACTAGAAAATCCTCGTATCGAAAAAAAAGGATAAACATCATGATAAGAAATCAGTGCGGTTGTACATGTTCACTGTTCGTTCAAAATAAAACAGTGAAAAGAAAATAAAACAAAAATGTAGGAAAAGTTTCAACTAGAAAATTACCTTGGTGTATGGACGAGCAGGAGTGAAAGGAGGCCTTATATCGGCTAAAGATTCTGTTTCATCAGCCAGTGGTGTTGATCCAGAAGAGCAGGACTGTTGATAAAGCGTCGCTTCCATGCGCATGGACTAAAGAACAATTGGTATGACAAAAAAAGAACTAAGCAAATTTGTGACACTAAAAATCCCGAGAATCTACAAACCGCAATATGTCGCTCAAGCTCTTTCACAGTATTCTCCTTAGAATTAAGTGTTTGACTGAGTGTCTCGTTCTGTAACTCTAAATAGCCGAAATCTTTCTTCAAGTCCTCGTAGTGCCTCAGTAATTCTTCTTTCTCAGCCAGATCAATACGAAGCCGTGCCAGTTCCTTTTCCTAGCGCAATAAATGATATTCAACAACCAGTAGCCAATCTTAGAAAAAAAGCTGCCATAGAAAAAAAAAATAGTCCACCACTATGAATAACTCTCAAAAATCACCTGAGACCTCAGCTTTTCCTGTGTTTCCGAGATAGCACTAAGCTGACAATTGTCAAGCGTTTTCGCCTTTTCCTGACACATTACCGATTCCGCTTCGAGGTCGTTAAGTCTAGGAGATTAGGTTAACTACTATAAAATTACCAAAATTGTAAAAATTCCTACTCACTTGTTCACAACACGGAGTAGTTCATCTTTTGCTTGTTCAGAATCCTTTTTGAATTTCCGTACCTCCTCATTATAATCAGCTTGTTGACGCTCTATTTGAGCATACGCCTTTCTAAGTTTCGCCTGAATGGATTAAGTGCGATTTCAATGCAGTAAATATTGTTCAAATCCGATAATACGATTTTTTTCAAAACTAAACCTGAAGCCGTTCAATTTCAACTTCCTTGCTGACGACTTCCTTAGCCATAAGTTGATGTGTTACAGATGAGGATGGTGATGAATTGGAGATGATGAGTTGAGTGGGTGGTGGTACATGTGAGGTACGCCCATTACCATCTAAAATACCTCCAACTGTGAAGAGAACGATGAAACGAAAATATATTCGTGTGAAAAGTAAGAATATTTAACACTTGAAAACCGATGTTAATTGATTTCCATGCACAAAGATCAAAATAATGGTGGCCTTTAACTTTGAACCATCATGTATTTGCTCACAGTGATGCTTATTGAATTAAATAAAAGTCATTAGAGTTTAAAGATCTTTGCGAATAAAATACAGGTGTTCATCTTCTTACAAAATGAAATTCCGATTTTATGGAGCTCATAAACCAATTTTTCGCAGTCGCTTTCCAAACATGAAAGCAAATGAAGAAGTGGAATTTCCTTTAGCATAAAGTGATGACCTCTTCGAATATATAGCTATTTGCTGTTGCAAGGCTTCTGTTAGAAACAATAGAAATTTTTGTTTCGCCCACCATTATTTAATTCTATGTGATTTTAAGAACGAAATAATATATTTAAAAAGTCACATTTACTCCCAGGTCCTCAATTATTAAAGAATTCCACCTATCAAAAAATAAAAAGGATTTCTGAAAAATTGTTGACGTTGCCAAGTGTTAACAATGCTACTGATTATCATTAAATTCTTTCAATCTAGGAGATGACTTTAGAATAAACTATGAATTCGTCGTTTTCTCTTTCAGCAATCGCGAGGTTGCTAAACAGCATACGTTTACTTCCATACAATAATACACATACAACACAATCGTAGCTGACGTTTCGGCAGAATCGCCTTCTTCAGAGCCTGGAAGGGTACACTAATACGCAACTTACTAGGTCAAACACTTCAACAGCACAAACAGAAAGATGAAAATCTGAGCGATAATTACAAGATCTACGGCTTCTCGAAAAAACCCAACGCTTTTTCCACCTGTCTTCCATCGAGGAGAACAGGCATTCCTCCTGCTATTCATTGTAGAATTTCAGGCATTTATGTGTAGCTTTTTATGTGTGTGTAGTTTTGTAGGCATTTAGTGTACCCGTCGAGGTTCTGAAGAAAGCGATTCTGCCGAAACGTCAGCTACGATTGTGTTGTATGTGTGTTATTGTGTGGAAGTAAACGTATGCTGTTTAGCAACCTCGCGATTGCTGATAGAGAAAGCGAAGAATTCATAATTTAATGCCGAGGTTAATAGAAAGTCGATCGTGAGTACTATTAAATAAACTGTGAGATATATTGCACAACCGTGTTTTCTGAACGATATAAAACAGATTGTATGCTTGTCGACGATGAGAAGAAAGCACTCTTCTAAGCTGAACACAAACAGAACCTTAGAAGATAGAAGATAAAACAGTCGCTTGCACTTACGAAATAATCCAATATTTATCCAATATTTACGAAACAAAATTCAAAAGCGTAAGCAGTTCCTATTTATCTAATTCACTCTTCACTAAGGGATTACCTCTTAACCAAAAAAATGGAACCACCTAAGGTAAAAAGCAGAAAAATTATACTTTTCAAACAGAGAACATTCAACGTTTTACCTGTTTTGTTGATAACACTAAGTGGAAAATCCGTTTAAAGTAAACGTTCAGAAATTTACAGAGTTAATTTCAGAGGACAGTGAATCATAACGGAAATTAAATCTTTATGGAGAAATCGTTGAGAAAAACAACATTTCGCACCAAACACGAACAATTTTCGTCAAAAATCTGGTGATATCATTAAGCATAGTTTAGATTGGATGACCTAACTGGCGTCATATTCTAATATCATGACGATGAGATGCAGTCGGCAAGAGCTAAACTCAGATTCTGATTCTAATCCCAGCTCAATTAGCAAAAATATTCATGGTTTCACCAGCTTAAATATATTATACTCCTTTAGCCTCACTAGTTTGTAATAATAACCAACATCAGAGCTTCAGAAGGGCTAAGAACGTACGTTTCGTTTGCTGTGAAGGAGCTACAGGAATGACAACAGCAGCGTTTTTGGCGGCGGTAGCCTGACCAACCACCATTGCCTCCAGTTCTCTAACACGCTGCTCCAACGATGATACTCGTAAATCCTTTGGCGACGGTGGTGGACCATCAACTATAAGATGTGCCAATAACAGTTTGTGTTTAAACAAAAAAAAAAGAGAAAAAACAAAACAAATTTCTACAACAAAAATCTTAAACTGGAAAACAAAGCGTAATCGCTGAGAATTACACAAGGTGATCGCGAATGAAACAAAGACAACACAAAAAACAAGTGTGTAGAGGAAGTCATGTGTAAAGCTACTAATCATAAAATTGCTTTATAACTTCCCAAAAGTCAGCGTGAACAAAAACCCAGAAAACGAAACCAAACATAGTAAAGGGAACTCGTGTGCTGAAAAAAGGTAATACCCACCCAAGCGTTCTTCATGACTCGTTCTGAGATATGCCTGATAAGCCGGCAATACCAAACCGGGATTGCTTGCTCTACGTTCTAATACAGATGCGAACTGTCTGAAAGAACAAAGAATTTGAAAACAAATTAAAAATTCTCATGGTGTACGTTAACGACGGAGTATGAAATCTGAGAGTGTGGTAGAGATGACCCTCAAAGTACTAGAACCGGATAAGAGCGCAATCCTGTACCTCAATAATGCTTATCATTGCTGCTATCTTTTAAACAAGCGTGATAGTCTTGTGCATTTCCAATCATTTTTATTCCAGTAAATAGATCTGAGGTCAAACACGCATGTATTAAGGAAAAATAGAACCATTAGAATCAACACATTTTTTGTTAAAAAGATGAAATCTTTTTATCAAGGCAGCATTGAAATTCTGGAGGAGACAAACCCCTCAAAGGGATTTTTAACAACGACTAGGCTGTTCAAAATTTTCCCATGGAAATGGTCACTAAGATGTTTGCAAATGTTGTGGTACACGGTTGAGCACATGTACACTGAGTACACTGGATAAGACAAAGTCTCGCAGACGTACGAATTCACTCGATTTGTGCTGCGTTAGTTAAGTAACACGTCATAAGCGTTATCATACACTTTAAATGGTTTCTCACTCAGCATTACTAGTAACATAGGCTTATTAGCGTCGGATGTTCCACATCCTTGAGCGGCACAATCTTCGTGCGTTTTACAGTTAGGTGGCTCACATTTTTTGCTTAAAGGCAATCCAGTGGTAAAGAATAAACTGGATGAATAGGAAACGCGAATATTTTTCCACTTTCTCTAACTACAATTTTAAATAACGTTTCAGTATGCGGTTCATTGCTTTGTAAATATTCGACCAAGTAATGATTCGTAAATAAAGGCGACTTCCTTATTTTGGAAAGTTCCCTTTACGCCAAACTTACGAAAAGGCTTCCTTCTCAGATCCGAAAATTGAAATGCTGGCTAAGTTAACTATTGAAAAATTTATGCTAAGTACTTCTGCATATATATATATATATGTATATATATATGTACATCACAAGTAGTCCCTTGATCGTCGACTGACTCGAGCGGGTGCCAGTAAACCCTTCATTTAGCTTTTGGTGAAGAACTCTGATCATCGGGTCGGTGGTCTTCCTGCAGTACGTTTGACATCCTGAGGAATCCAGTCACTTACAGCCCTTGTCCATCGGTTATCATTCATACGCATTACGTGTCCGGCCCACCTTATCTTCGAATGCTTGGCGTATAGAACGGCATCTTGATTTTCGATCGTTGACGTAGATGGAGCTTCGGATCCCATCCCTTACTTGTGCGAAACGGGATACTCCTAGCATCGTCCTTTAGACTGCACGTTCGATAACGTTGAGTGATCTTTCATCCTGCTTGCGTAGCGACCAAGTTTCTGACGCATACATTAGGGCAGGAAGAACCGTTGAGTCGAAAAGGTGGGCACGGAGTCGGGTGTTCTTTGTTCTCTTCACCACATCCTCGATGCTCTTGAAAGCTCCCCAAGACGCTTGTTTCCTTCTGCTCAGCTCTGGAGCTAAGTCGTTCATCATATCAATTTCCCGACCAAGATAGACATAACTGGAGCATTCGGAAAGATTCGTTCTGTTGAGCATGAATGGGGCAAACGAAACCAATCCGTTCTTCATGAACACCGTTTTCTTTAGATATAGTAAAAGACCAATCTTTCCACACGCTTTATCAAATTCCGCAAGCATTTGTTCCACTTGGCTAATGTCTGGTGTTATAAGAACGATATCATCAGCAAAGCGAAGGTGATGTATCTGCCGACCATAGATTTTCACTCCCATATTATCCCATTTTAATATTCGCATGACGTTCTGGAGGGTGGCTGTAAATAAATTTGGCGAGATTGTATCGCCCTGCCTAGCTCCTCTTTTGACGTCAACTTCAATATCGTTGTAGAATGGAGAAATTTTGGTTGTGAAATTGTTGTACAGCTCACGATGAATCTTTATGTACTGAGTAGGGACTCCTTCACTACCAAGGGCTTCCATGACTGCTTCTATCTCGATTGAGTCAAAGGCCTTCTCTAGGTCGATGAAAGTGTGACAGAGCGGTCTTTTGTACTCTCGCGATACTTCAATGAGCCTTGTTATCGTGTGGATGTGGTCCATCGTACTAAATCCTTTTCGAAATCCCGCATGCTCGCATGGCTGTCCTTCGTCCAGTGTTCTGTCAACCCTGTTTAGTATGACTCGAGTAAAAAGTTTGTAGACCGTAGACAGCAAGCAGATTGGGCGATAGTTGCGTATATCATGTAGGTCCCCCTTCTTCAACAACAGCACGGTTTTGCTGGTCTTCCACTGGGTAGGGATCTTGCATTCAGACAGGTAACGTGAGAAGAGCCGAGCCAGTGTGCTTACGAGGAGTGACGGAAGGTTCTTCAGATGTTCTGATCTTATCCTGTCCGGACCTGGTGCTGTTCGATTTTTCACCGACGAAATGGCATATCGGATTTCGGCAGGGAGCACCGGTGGAACAGCATATCCATCCTCTTTTATTTCATAAGACGGGAGATGGACGTGGCTATCGAAGAGGTCTTAGTAGTAATCGTGGATGATTTTCTCCATTGCCTTTCTGGACGCTGTTATTGTTCCGTCTGGGCGTCGGAGTGCAATCATCTTGGTCTTGTAATTGGCGAAGTTTCGGTGGACTTTGCGAATGCTTCTCCCAGCCTCTGCACGTTCGACCATTACTGCTGCTCTTCTCTCTTTAAGATCATCTTTTATCGCCTCTCTACATTGTTTCGCAAGCTCGGACATTAGTTCGTGGTTGCCTGCAGCTCGCGCGAATCCACGCTGACGTATAAGCTCGACGGTTTCTGGAGACAGACGTCTCTTGGTGACTTTTCAACTCTTACCTTCGTGGCTATCGAAGAGGTCTTAGTAGTAATCGTGGATGATTTTCTCCATTGCCTTTCTGGACGCTGTTATTGTTCCGTCTGGGCGTCGGAGTGCAATCATCTTGGTCTTGTAATTGGCGAAGTTTCGGTGGACTTTGCGAATGCTTCTCCCAGCCTCTGCACGTTCGACCATTACTGCTGCTCTTCTCTCTTTAAGATCATCTTTTATCGCCTCTCTACATTGTTTCGCAAGCTCGGACATTAGTTCGTGGTTGCCTGCAGCTCGCGCGAATCCACGCTGACGTATAAGCTCGACGGTTTCTGGAGACAGACGTCTCTTGGTGACTTTTCAACTCTTACCTTTCATCGCGCTAACGTGAAGATGTTCCATGAGCCAATCGTATTACTAGTCGATGTTATCGACAACGGCATCTTCCCAACAGCCGACTAATGAGCTGAACAAGTCAGGGTTTGTGGTGGTTCTGGGACTTCGGTTTTTGAATTTATCGGCTTCCTCCTTTCCGCGAGAAATAAAAATCTTGCACGAAGGAGACGGTGGTATGATCTCGCGTAGAATTTTGGGATAACAGCTACATCGATTAGGCAAAACTTTCTATTGACTATGATGTGGTCTATTTCGTTAACGGTCCATTGGTATAGTCTCATGTTCAACGTTGAGGGTGCGGCTTCTGGAATTGCGAGTTACCATGGTTGGCTTTGGTCGCCATGATAAACTCAGAAAGCCGCTCACCCTGTTCTTTCCATTCTAATGCATGGGTTCCAATGCGACGTTCCTCAGACGTTCTTCTTGATCCAATCTTGGCAATGAAATCTCCAATGATGACCTATGGTCTTCTCTGCAGAACCTCTCCAATTCCAAGTAGAACGCTTCGACTTCTTCTTCGTCATAGTTTGTTGTTGGCGCGTAAACGACGAAGACTGTCAAAGCCGGTGTTGATCCCCATCTTTTTAATCGTAAACGTCCGATTCGGGTTGTAAGCTGTTCGAATGAATCGATGTTCATGGACAAACTCGTGTTGACGAGAACGCCGACACCGCCCACGCCTCTAATATCATATGTTCCAAGGAACCGTTCTTCTCCAGCGTCATAGACGGCGTTTAATGGGTGGCGTCGCCTCGTTTCGGCCAGGCCGATGACATCGTACCTTATCATTCTTGCTTGCATGACCAAGTCTTTTATCGACGACTCGGATGCAAGTGTACGTGCATTGTAAGTACAGATCTTCACCACAGCTCTTCGTGATCCAGGCAGCTTCCATTGCCCCTGAGATTTTAGCAGCCCCTCCGTACTCGTCCTAGCCAACGCTGTGAAATTGGGGGCTCTTTCGGGGTCAAGGGAATGAGCCCCGTTTTTTTTTTTTTACTATGTTTAGCATTTTTGCTACCCACGTATAGCTTGCTGGGCTCTGAACGTGGGAGCTGGTTATACTCACGGGTAGCTTGCCAGGCTCCCCCAGAGTGGACATGGAGCTTATTTGCTGGAGGAGACACCTAACCGCCTCCCATGTACTTCCCTGTCACTTGATTGCAGGCTTTTGGCCGAATTGACTCGTAGAATACAATCCGCATAAAGCGAGAACGCACCCACATACGCATGCATGAATACGCGATCATGTATGCATGAGCACGCCTCCCCTGGATCCACCTACGTTTCAGGAAAGCAAAGGTCGCTTTTGGTCCCCCCTATCCGCCACCTGGGGACGCGCCACGTAGCATCGCGACCAACCGGCTCGAGATCGCTCATATGAACGAGATCCGTGGACGGGTGACATGTATGTATGCATATATACATATATATGGCGCAGTTTTGATGGATTCCACAGATTTCATACCAATGCGTCCTTGTTTTGATCATTTCATCAGAATCCAAAGTGTTGTGATATGATTCATTTTTCCGTCGTACGTCGAAGTGTCAGTCAAAGTGAAAAAGTGTGAGTCAAAAAAAACGGCTCTTTCTGTGGTATAGAGAAAGGCAGAGCAGATTTTATGACAACAATCTATCAACTTTGCTCAAACACTGTGGCAACAAAAAGCTCTTATCGAGTTTTCTCACTTCTTGAATATTTATCAAATGACGAATTCAAATCGACTGCTTAGTCATGAGTACTGCAAACTTTCCAGCAGTTGCAAGAGGGTTAGCTTCGAACACCACCATCATAAGACCCTTCTCAACACCTGATTGATGCTTACGCCTTCTTCATCACTAACATTCATGTATACAGTACAAAACTTTTTAAAGAATCAGCACAATGTTTATTGGTAAGCGCTTTCTCTAGTAGTGAATTAAAGGGATTTAATCCTTAGGATTTAAAAGAGGATTTCAGTGGTGATATCTGAGATTGAGATCTGAGCTCATGAAACAAAGTAATAAAAAATTCTGGCTTTGACCAATTCAGCCAGACTAAATTCATTCGAAACTAAGTGTTAAAAGAAGTATTACTTGGCACATTACACAAATAAGCCTTAGAACGATGTGCAGCAATAAGCAACGGGTGTTTAATGTTAAGCAACGAGGTGTATGTGTAAAGATCATAAGTACAAAATCCATTTTTGAATCAACATAATATCTGCATATGTGATTTCAAAATAATATTTAAATAACTACCTATCTACTTTCTATATAACAAGTCATCACAATTATTGTGCACATCCCATTACTTCTTACGATCGACTTATTTCCCTCGCAGTCATCTTCCGCGATGGTCCCGGCCCTGGAATACACTTCACGTGTTGTTTCGACTGATGCTTGAGAATTTCATCTTCACTACAAATGTCGCAGAATGATGGTCGAGCAGATTCTCCTTGCAATTTTGTAGATAGCCTTCTTAAGCCGTATCCACGTGCACTGCAGGACAGTGTCCTACAGGAGGTCCAACTAATGCCTTTGCTTCCTGATCGGCGTCGCCACATTCCGCTCCACTAGTCTGCTTCCGAAAAACTCCAAAATCTGTATGCACTCAAGGTGCAAAACTTGTAGTAATCTTATAAAGAAAATTTCAACAGAAATCGTTAACAGAATAATAGACGAATGGTCAAAAATGTATGCATAATTCGCCCTTACTACAAAATTTACAACAGTCTTTCAGAAAAGCTTGTTTGATTATAACACGACTGTTCTATACGTCATTCTATCGTTACTACAAAAAACACGTCGTTGGGGAATTTTCTTCTTTACATAAATGTCTGGAATAGCACATTACTTTTATGAAGTTTTTATTCAACTAATAAGGTAGAAACTGCTTTTATATTTTAAATACTTCTCACTGCTACTACTCAGGGCAACTCTTGAAAACCGAATAGCACTTTGCGAAGCATCTTAATGGCTATTCCATGGAAACAAATCTAGGGTCCAGTCTGCCTAGAATCTCTCTAGCAGTTACAAGGAAAAGAAATATACGTCCCATTACTTCCGCACAATAAAATGGAAACCATAAAGAAAAATTAAATTGCAAAAAACAAGAATCTTCTGGAAAAAAGCTTTCACTTACTGATTCCTCTCTAAATTCAACTCTTTTTGATGTCGATGTCTCGACTTCTGGGTTTGTTGTTGAGGTGCAACAGCTACCTGAACATTAGAAATCGACATCCAGAATAACATACAACTTATAAAATTTCCAAATAAAACTTTATTCAAGGACCCAAACCTTATTCGAAAGAAATTTTAAGTCTTAATGAATTCAACGTCTACTAAAAATCTGTCTGAGAAACAAAAGGAAAACTCAACGTCCTCACAATTTTGAAGTTAGGACATTTTTGAAAATCTCAGTGCGTAACTTAATTAGTAAACTGGTAACTTCTTGCTAACGTATTACTTCTTTTGTTAACAATAACTCTCGGTTATTATTTAGTAATCAAAGCAGTGGTGAACTTGATAATTTAGCAATCTTACAGATGTGACCTTACCGAAGCTTCTGCCAATATCAAAGGCGCCGTAGTCAAAGATATCTATCCGAATTTCTTGACCGATTCCCCGTTCAATATTGAAAAAGCTTTGATGATAAGAAGCAAAAACATAATTGTGCAGTTTCACGGTGATGGAATGAAGAAATTTGTAACTGGTTGAAAAAGATTTGCAAAATTTTTTAATAATTGGTAATTTTCAGTATCCGTCTTTTATGAGAGTTAAAGACAACTATTCTCAAGCACTATGTGTCATACACAACCCACACACCTTGCACAATGTGAAAATTTGAAGAGTTCGAACCTATTTTCAATAATACACCATAAAGTTACAATTACAAATCGACAAAGAATAGAAAATAAGAGATGGTTACATGATGTACGACAGAAGCTACCTCTGGTTTCCCATTCTTTGATGATGAGGAGCCTGTTG
Source organism: Angiostrongylus cantonensis (assembly GCA_009735665.1). Classification (NCBI taxonomy): domain Eukaryota; kingdom Metazoa; phylum Nematoda; class Chromadorea; order Rhabditida; family Metastrongylidae; genus Angiostrongylus; species Angiostrongylus cantonensis. The sequence goes on from MQTX01000040.1 coordinate 3,826,786, forward strand.
GCTGGTCATGGATAGCCACCAATCCAGAGTTCCCTCCACCGAATCGTTCTCTAACTTTACTATATAGCCTGTTCATTCCACAACAGCAATGCATAGGATTTCCGAACAAGTCTAATCTCACATGGATTAGAGAATGCCGCTTCGGTAATCCAATTATAATGTTAATAACCAGAAATGAATTACTGTAAATACATCTGGTCACAGAAATTAGAAACGGTCGAAAGTCGTCTCAAATTCGCTAAAAGAGAGAACTGATTTCGTCGTCGATAATATAGTGACGGATCTGATTATCTACATGGAATGTAGATATGAGGCGTCCCAAAATCTTCGTGAGAAATGGAGCACAAGAAATTAGAGAAAAAAATGAAATTCATTCAATGAGGAACGATGATCGATGAACTAAGAATTTCGGGCCATGTGAGAAAGTCACAGAGTTGTATAGAAAATGTTCATGAGAATATAAAGCTCAACGAAAATAAAACAGAATCGTTAAACTCGGTTAATTGATATTAACTATGAAAATATCAGGCTACATAGAGGAGAATGTTGACAAGGAACAAAACATAAAAACTAAGAATAAAAAAAAGCGAAATGAATGGAAAACCGACATGAAAGATTATGGGTTAAACACGAGACGCTCATGGTTGATGACCAGGAATGAATAGCAGGGAGAAATGCCCAGAGGTCACACGCGTCCTGGCCCCGTATCTTCGGATCAATTCCTGATGTAGGGTGGCGCAGTCATCAACCATATGCGACTATAATCAGCTGTTCTAACCTTCCTCATTGGAAGTCATGTAAAAAAGCGGTTCTGAAGAAGGCGATACTGCTGAAACGTCAGCTACTGTTGTGTTGTATTGTATTGTGTGCTTTTCTATGGAAGTAAATGTATGCTGTATAACAACCTCGCGATTGCTGAACAAGAAAACTACGCATTCATATTCCAATGCCGAGGTTAATAGAAAGTCGAACCTGGGAACGGGACGCTTAGTTGGACATATTCCACTCAAGTTTGTTGCAGCATTCATGTTACTTTGTAATTCATTAGGAGAGTAAACGAAACACTGGCATGGGAATGTAGAATAGTACATAGTTTCAAATGATGCATAAATGCCTTCTCTTTTGCAGACGAGTGTCTTCTCCATCGGTGGCCACCAGAGCGAGAAATCAAAAATTAATGAACAATATTAAAAAAAACTCTACTTTGGCAAGCATTCGCTTTACCAATCTGTACCAAGGGCGATTGTGAGGAATACATTTGGCTAAACCAGACAGCCGCTGTTGCATAACAATTAAATAGCAGGTGAGTCCGGAATCTGTGTCACTTCAGCACAGCGGTCACCAATACAGGTGGTGACGTTAACAATGACAGGTCAGTCAGTCGTCAGCCTTGCACATAGTTTCAGTTCACGATCAGGAATTGTAAAAGAAAATGTTTCTCAGTAACTAGTGAGCTCATCACTTTCATGGTGTATGGAAATCCTACTGTGTTCTGAATAGACTCTCAATGTCACATCGCCTTTTTGTGTTCTAGGTGGTCGTTTCCACTACCATTAATGTTGTAACGACCGAAACATTATGCGAGCATAAGTTGTGCACTGTGGATACTGAAGGTGCAATGCCACTGGCGAAGCGCTTAGCTGAGATGACAAGGTTTGGCCACACAGCTGCTTTAGTTGATGTTCGCCAGTTCATAATTAGTGATGATCATGAAATGCACCACACTACGCCCTCCAGTAGCCAACTGATATTCAACAATGTGGCGCTACACCAATCTAAGATAGGTAGCAAAAACTAGTAATTAAAAGAATTAGTAATCAATATCCACTCTTACAGAACAGATTCATTAAATAAAATGGAAGTGCAAAAGAAAGCTTTTGAAAAATACGATTTTTTTAACTTAAATGATAACAGAGAACATCGTGAGGATGCAAGGAAAGCCATAAAAACATCAACCTAGAACAACAATAGGGATATGGTATATATATCATCGCAGAAAGACCTCATTCGATATAGACGACGCCATTTATTTCAAACCCGATGTAAGGAAAGACGTGAAAACCCGACAGCGGCAAGATTAAAGGTGAAAAACACGAAAATCTGAAGCTCACAAACAACTTAAAAGATTCAGCAACCATTTTCACCCCCTCCACTAATCATGAAAATACAGGGACGATTTCATGTATGTGGTAAATGGGCGAAGCTCCTCAAAGTCGATGAAGAATAGCACGGGTTATTAGATGGAGGTAAGGATGGCCCGTTTTTATTTGCATTAATACCGAAGAGTGGATTGGAAACGCAAACGGAACGTACTGTGAGTGTTCTGAGCTGGCCTAAATAAAAAAAGACCTTCAAATCATGGAAATAAATAGAAAACAAGACACTTTATTTAAAAAGTGTTGACCGTGCGGGTTTGGCGATAACTGAGGTACTAGAGAATTCCAGGATTTAAGGCACTTAAAGATGATTTTGTTCCTACTTCTTAACGAGTACACGTGACTTTTCTAAAATTTTACTTTCAGCAATCGCGAGGTTGTTAAATAGCATACGTTTACTCTAAGCAATAACACACATATAATACAATCTTAGCTGACGTTTCGGCAGCATCGCCTTCTTAAGAGCCGCTTTTTTCATCTGTCCTCCACCGAGGAAGAACAGCCGCTCAGAGTCGCATATGGCTGACGACTCGAAGGCGATTCTGCCGAAACGTCAGCTACGATTGTATTGTATGTGTGTTATTGCATTGAAGTAAACGTATGCTGTTTAACAACCTCGCGATTGCTGAAAGAGAAAACGACGAATTCATAATCCAATGCCGAGGTTAATAGAAAGTCGATCCTGGGTAAAATTTTACTTTTACATAAACGATGTCTTCTCCAAAAGTCAATACCGTACTAGCCAAACAAAGTTTAATAACATGAGCTCAGTCACCGTCAATATTATTGACGTATTCGGGGACACTTTCGTGTAGTGAGCCACGAAGAACCACTCGTTCAAACGCATCGCTACTTGAGATACCACCATTGACAGCAAAAAGGGATAGAATAAAATATGCAACTTCTCAAAAGTTAGACTTTCATCATGGCCGGGTAAAACTACTTTGCGTGCTCTTGCTAAAAGTGTGTAGAGGAATTCTTCTTATAAACTTTATAAGAAGTAAAACTCATTACCAGCCGAGATATTTATTCACGCCTGGAAAGTCGGACGACCTGGAGCTATGCCTACTAGCATATGAATAACGTAATTTTCGAATATGTTAGTGAGAAAACAGTGAGTACGATATTCAAGAGGAAAGTGCACCACGTATACATCGCGAACTAAGCGCTGTTATCTCTACGTCACCATATTGAAATCACCAATCAGTTGAGCAGAAGGCAGAAATGAAATGATAAGACGAAAAACACTCCGGAACCGATTGGCTGAGAACACACGATGGGAACGAGTGAGAGCGTATCGACTTTGAGCTTATCCAGATATCAGATCTAAATAATCGAGATAAACAACTGAGGGTTAACAAATTTGCACCACCAGTACCATAATCAATAGAAGTAAAATCGACAGATGGGTTGCCGCATGACCTCATTAATGGAAACAAGTTCAAGCGAAGACTGTCATAACTTTCGTACATATAAAGCTCTAAAGGATAAAGCTCTCAGCGTTGATCAATTCCTGAGGGGTGCCCCATGCATTGGATTTCACTAATTATTATATATATATATATAGGTGAAAAGTCATGTGTATAAACGTATAAACTCATTTAATTGCACTGATAGGATAGCCCGCCGCAAAGAATAAATACAAAGAACTAGAAAGAACATCTGGCCTTTATAATGACTCGCGGTGGCCTACCGATGTGTCGAGCCAGTGCTGCTATCCTCCCAGACCCCGGAGGGATGGAAGACTTGGTGGGTCACTGGTGTCGGAATCGATTTCACGTGTGTGTCGCAATAATAAATACAAAGAACTAGAAAGAACTTAACGCTTTTTCAACGCCTTAAACACCCTTAGGCTTCAAAAAAAAATCACATCTCAAATTTAAATCATCCAAAAATCCAAAAGGGGAAGAGGAAATTCCTGCTTAGATAAAAATGTTATATAAATCATAAAATTTCCGTGTAAAAGTTATTAGTTCTCAATAATACGAAACTTTCCTAACATTAACGTACAGCACGGAAAATCGCACATAAATCACTGAGCTCCTACGAACAAAAGGATATCAGTAGAGCCTAAATAGGTCGAACGAAATGAAAATAGACCTCGTGAAATGAGAGCTGTTTGCGGTGAAAAGCGGAAAACATGCAGTCGAATCATTCGCATCTCCTAGGTATCGACCGCCGGATAGGATCGCAGAAAGGACAACCCGCAGAAAGCGATGTATGAGGGCAGACATGTCAGCAAGAGTCTTGAAGCCCCATGCATAGCGGCAAGTGTGCCCCGCAAAATGATACCTTCTAAATCAGCTGATACATTACATGAGTCAAACAATTCAATCAAACCTTAAACAATCCTGAGTATAACCAAACGATCACAGTAATCGACAATATTTGTTAGATTAGAATATTTAATAAATCGAGCCAACTTACTCAGCCCAAGTTTGATGCATGAAAAAATAGCATATTTTTCAGTGATTCGACAAAACGATTTGATTCTATGTATGGCTTTCATCCACCGATGCGGCTATTCATCTCATACAAGTTTTCCTTTGTATCCCTGCTATGTTCTTCTAGTGATAACAATTTCCCTTACTGTGATGGGATAGTCATTCCATGGTTAAACTGCCAAGTACGAAATATTTTGAACAAGTAATTTCAAGCGTTTCAGAGAAAAAGTTACGAGAACGATTTGCGTTCACATCTCTATTCCGCTCTAGTAGTTAAAGCAGTCATTATAATGTGAAAATTTCAAAGCGTTCACTACCACTAGCGATCTGACAAACAACAGCATTTGTAGCACAGTTCCATTAGTGTATAATGGCTGATACAGGTTTTTCTATAACTGACAATAATTACTCGAAAAGTAAAGCACTTGAAGACATGGAAACACTAAGGACTTCTACAACAGAATTCGCCCTATCGTTTTTAAATTCGATTAGACTTTAAACTTTGATTTCTAAAAAAAAATTAAACGAAATATAAAATCGCAAAATCTTCAACGTCAATGAAGCAGCCCTAAATACCAAGGATGCGTTGGACGAGGACATCGTGATATCCCGCTGAGCCAAATCTCGATTGTTCAATCATTTCATCATTATAAATATGAGTCTTAACTGGAAAAAAAAACGAGGAAGGGAACGTTCTGGAGATCACAGAAACCTCCCAATCCGTGATGATAGGAATAATAAACATGTCTCGCTAGGAAAGCTCTGCATGTCCCAACTGCTCATACTGCTATTAATATCCCAATATCAGGCATGACACATTTGTATGCAGTTGAAAACAGCAATTCGTTCTAGGCACATATGAGTTGAAATGAATTCATAATATCAATTCAATGTTAATATGAATATGGAGAAATTAGGAAACACTTGGAGCATCCTTTATCAGAATTATAAGTTGAGAGAATATCAATTTCAAAAAAAATATTTAAAAAAATCAGTAAATTTTGCATAGACAACCCTACAAAGGAAATCTATTTCCATTTGAATTCAAATCCGGAATATACTACATTAAGACGAGCGTATTAATTCAAAAATATTAAATAAAACCTTAAAATGGAAGAAATAGCCGGACTGCTTTCTTCAGGACGAATTCCTTACACTCCATTTCATTTGTGATAAACCACGCAAGACATAACTCCATTACTAAGAAGTTTCACAGAACGTGAAACGACCAAAGTCAATAATGATTTCACCGTCGGTTTGTCACATGTTATAATAGGTGGGAAGATCGTGTAAGAAGTTGAACGATGGAGAGGTTCCATACCTAATATCCAGCCTTAAAGCCATAAAATCTACAAACACATAACAGTACTAACTCTAAGAGTCGCCAAGTGCATGAAATGTCATCAAACGTGCCGCCATGATTAAGGGTTATTTCCAAGCAACCGAAGAACTCATGGCACAGAAAAAAAGGCTGGAAAACTTGTGCACAAAACAGATTTATCCATCAACTAAAAGTCAACAATGGCGGAATAAATTCAAACCAATGTTTGGACTTGACACACAAATGCTAGCTGAAACCAGATTAATACTGGTTTCACAATTCCATCTTCCACTAATCAGATAGGAATTAGCAAAAAGATACATAGATACTGACACAAATCATATTATAAAAATAAAAAGATGAAGAACGAAGATAATGACAAGAGAAAGAAATGAAATGCCGAGAAATTACGGCCGAAGAATCTCCTTCGTACAAAATACGTCTTACTGCTTTAAGGAGTATTTTAAAGCGAAACAAGGGCAGCAACTGTGCCGTTAAACAACTCGGATTAAGACAGATCAGGAAAAGTCACAAGAACCCAGTGTGATTGCTCAGTGTTAGTCTCCGTTAAATGGTTGACCACCGTCTTCACTGAAGGCAATGTGAGTGCTCATGGGTGTGGCATTGCGACATGAAACAGAATGGATTCATCTACCAAACCCGTTGTCCAACTTGAAATAAGCGTTCAGTACTTCCATCATGAATCTCCAATATGTCTACAGCAATGCTAACAACCACATCAATAATGAAACAAAGTCAGTAGAAGACCAAGATCTCTTCAATACACAACGGTCATCGAATTGGCTCTGATGACAACTTCGGGTCGCCCACATTAACATTGGCACCTCGTAACTCCGAAGTAGAATCCAAACCAACTAACGATGAGAAGTAAAACGTGCCGCGTTCTGCATGATTCTTCGGGAAGATGAGCCATTTGCGTATCCAAGTTTCAAGTAAGTTACACTACTTAAAAAAAATGCGACTAATTTCCAGAAATACTTTAGCAACCACATTCATTTTGTGGATTCCAACAGATCACTTCATCCAGAACGCTATTGAAGTGCTCCATTAGGATTTCGTTTTAAGGCGACGTGATGCCAAATTTCGTTCGTCCACCCGCGATTATTGATTATTTGCGGAGCAGTGCAGTTTTCTCAGGGACAATTCAGCAGTGAAGGGAAAGCCGAATGTAAGAATGCTTACAAAACTACGTCAGTTCCCATGATAAGGTCAAATAGGACACTTGTGGGTATATTCTAGGTGCTAGGTGAAGATGAAGAAGTAAGGCTTCGAATGTGATTTTCCAGATTTTGATTGAAATCCGGAATGGGTTGGACAGTATGGTGGAAGCTAGCAACGCTAAGAGGCGTCTTCATAATAGCAGGAGTTAGAATGGCTTGATAAACTGCAAAACTTGGTAATCGAATTTAAATTTCCAATGAAATCGAGAACCCAGAGTTAGTTGTTTCGATCAAATTGTGCTTGCTGATAATTTGCCGAAATAGCAGAACAATATACCAAGAGTTTATAATAAGCTGTAAAAACTGAAATAATCGGAAAGAAAGGAAAACAGACGCCTCTGAGAGAGAAGAACCACAGAACATTTTAATAGATGACTGCGACTTTACAATTTAGTACAACATGGTACAAAATACGATATAAAAGTGAAAGGAAGACATACTGCGACATGGTTTGATTAAATATGTACGTCAGCTTGAGAGGAACACGAATGAACAAACGGAAAACACCGAACAGAAGAAGAAGTGAAAAATGTGAGGGATGTGAAAACGACTGTTGACAATACGATGGCGCATAAACGCTAGTCGTCACATCGACCACAAATGCTGCTGTGTGATTCTAACGTAAACACTAGATGGTTAGAGCATACCACTACCCACAACACGGACCCCGCATCCCATCCGACGTAAACGAAATGGACAACTCATATACTACGTCACTCAGGAAACTTCCAATGAAGTAATAAAATCTTTAACTTTCCCATTGCTAAGTTTCCTGATGGAACAACCATTGTTCACCAAGGTTTTCAGTCTAAAAGTATTTGCGAGAAAAAACTTACTAAATCTTTTAAGATAGCGAAACATGATTCAGGGGAAAAGATGGCAGCCAGTGGAACAAGTTAAGCACTGCTTCTGGGCGAAGTGAAGCTGTATGGCTGACGCAATCTTAACTACAAAATATGCATAAGTGTAAACGATGGAGATAAATTAGAGAAGACAGATCACATGGCCTGTGTGTAGCACAGGAAAAATTATTTATATTTACCCAATATCTGAAAAGTCAATTGAGGTGGGGAAGAGAATTTAAGCAGTTGTTAGTGACGCAGTCCATCAGGAAGCGAGGTGCTGGATCAACGGATCAAGCCCCCAACTCCGACTCCAATCCACTTGGGAAAGCATTTACTCGGCTATTTCCAAGATTGCAAGTAAAGTTGACTCGACCAGCATTCGACGATATTTATAAAGAAGACGAAATCTTCAAGCACCAGCCAAGACAACAAGCGGGATGCTCGAAGACTGAAGGTGAGTACGAGGGTTCGCTGAAGGTGAGTACGAGGTAAACGAATCAAATGCAAAAAGTGCTGGGATCCGCACAGTAGATGTAATAACGGTTGATGTAAAATATTAAAAAAAGTTTCTTTACTGGCAAACATTGCTATTTGATAAATATAAGTACAAAACATCTCGTGAAGAAAACACGGTCGACCTCACACTAGATGGTTAGGTGAGAAAAATACCCTAATTTCTTTTTCTTAAAGAGCACACAACACTGTGTTATGACGCCCTATGAGCAAAATTTTCTGAGTTTCAGAGACCTTAGCAACAACACTTGGATAAAATTGATGTTGTGGTTAAAGTCGGAGAAAAGAAAAACATTGATGATCGAGTACTAGAAAATTACTCAAAGAAGCGCCAAAAAAAAAAAAACATCAAACGTCGAAAACTCCCAATTAATCAAATTCTTAATATGAAAAATTACTGCCTACCAGTTGATGTCACGTTTACACGTAACCCACCTTGTTGATTGGAGTGCTGGTCATCACTGCACCATCGAAAAACGCTTGCTGATGGCGGCTGTTCGCATTATGCGCACTACGTCGTTGACTAAAATAATTTTTGTTAAATAACAAACCCATAGAATAATGAGAAAAAGTGAATGAATATGAAGCACAGCTTTCTTTTTGAGTTGATTATAGCGATAAAAACTAAGAAGGTTCTCAGCTTTCAGAGATAAAACCGAGAGAGTTTCAGATTGCCCGTCATTTCCAAGATCTACATGTTTTTCTCTTTCAAAAAATGAAGAACAGAAAAAACCAGATACTTGCAAAAAAATGAAACACTTCAACGAACTTGTACCTACAATCCATAACTATTTCTTCTTCAATTACTTAAACCACTTTTGAAAGACATTATCGTCCTACAAGGGTTTAGAAATTTAATTGCCATAAGTAGAACAAGTTGTGATGAAGATTATCTGTAAACAAGACTTAAGGGTTTAGACTTCTAGTAGAGAGGACCATCAATGGTCAACGTAAATCCTAGGAAGCACTGATAACTACAACACATTTTCAATTCATATCCATTCGATGAGGAAGAGATATGATAACTCTTACTAGATTCTATTTCATCACTTAAAAAAAAATTAATCCTGAGCTTTACCTCTTCCAGCGGATGGCATCAGCTTCAACTTCCGAGCAATCAATGTCCGAGATTGTAAATAGGGAATCACTACATGAGCACGACAGTCTCATTCTACTTTCCGAAGTTATGAGGATATTAGGTACTAGTACGCACAGAATTCTAGGATGAATACTAATGGATGTGCGTTTCAGACAGAAACATTAAAAAAAAAACCACGAGTCTAACAAAAATCAGAACTGTTAACATCCAGTTCCCAGGATGGACATTCTATTAACCTCAGCATTGGAATATGAATACGTTGTTCTCTTGTTCAACAATCGAGAAGTTGCTATACAGCATACATTTACTTCCATAGAAAAACAACATCCATTATCACAGATAAATAAGAGTCGAAGCAATGCAATGAAAAAAAAAACAACTTCAACTGTCAACAATCACAAAAAAGTTGCCTACGTAACAAAAACTGCCAAAACTTTTTTTTAAAGTAAAACTGACAAGAATGAATCAATTGGTTCGGCACCTGATGTGAGCATGCATAGGTCGGTCAGATGGGATCAATAGGATGATTTGTTTACGAGAAATATGGGATCCCACAGATAAACATGTGAATTGGAGTAAAGATGATCTTGCATTTAGATTTCATTGAATAACTAGCACTTACAAATGGACTTCATTTTTTTGTGATATTTTGTCTTAAACTCTTGTATAAAAGAATTTTATAAAGGTCAGTGCACTAATAAGACAAGACTCATCTACTAAAAGTTCGATGAAGGCGTAAACATAAATAAGGCTATGGAACCGGAACTTCGTAGTGGACATCTAGTAGGATCTAATTTACTTTCACAAAAAAGCTCAATGCACTTTTCGTAGCAATCGATAATTTGAGAGTTTGCCTCAGACTGATATTTGCTGACTTAAAAGTTAGGATTAATGCAACGATGTGCTAAAGATGACACAAACATGTCAAAATAACATGACATCGCTAAATTCATTCAATAGGAACTGAGCAATGTTACAGAGAAGAAACTATAGGCAGATGATACTTCCCTGGTGATCGAATAAATAAGGAGGACGAAATCCTCAGTAAAGGCAGACAAGGGCACAAATTCTTCGAAAAACACAGCATTGATACCCAGCTAAGTTTGTAAAGTAAATATGGGAAAAATGAACAAAATAAGATATTAGTCATAACACCGATTCCTATGCCTGATACCCCAAACGACAAGAACGCTGCGGATTATCTAGTCGACCAGCTGATGCTATTATAGACACAAGAGGAGAGAAAAGACATACAGCAGATGGGTGGACGTGTACGAAAGGACATAGAAGGCCTACTACTCACAGCCAATTAGCCAAACCACTAAGGACATTCCTCGCTTTGCGTGTTGTTCTTCTAACCCTAATTGTAATAGTCTAAGTGGCACAAATGTTTTGCAGAACTCCAGAGACTTTCAAGACGAAACGCAGTGTTAATCACACGAAGATGCCAACGAATTTAAATAAACGGAAAGGTGGAAAAGACTAAAATCAGTGTCTTTTCCGCTGATGTGTGATTGATGATAGCACCGTTAGGATAAACATGTGGCTGAAAGGGAAAGCAAGATCCCCAGTGGTAAACTCGGTAATATGGGAGTCCCTGGAAAAAGTAATCGCAGGTTCGAATCTAGTCCGAAGTCAAAATTTCGCAGACGTCTCAACATCACTGTGGTTGTAATTCACATAATACTTTGCTGTAAGATAACAGGCAGTAAATAAAAAGTTAAATTAGCATTAGTCTTTTTAACCTTAAGAAACGCGACCACTGCTCCACAGGCTATTTCCAGGTGTTTTTGTGCGATATCATCGCCGAATATCTGACGGAAATGCGTTTCGAATACAAATCATTAATTTTCACAAGCACAAGGCACAAACTACACGCATTGACGCATCAGTCAAATGGTAAAACAGGTTAGTAAGTAGATTCCTGGGAACTTGTGGGATTATTTAAAACAATCCTCGAACAATACGTCAAGGTAAGTGGAGAGCAAAACGGATTTCTACTTTTCTACGAACTTCGTTATTCTACTAAGTGCAAAAATCATGCCATTTTTGTGACCACCAAAACACTGTTCAAGTAGAACGCGTAAATATTGTGCTTATGCCATCATAGAAGCATAAAGTCGGAAACATGTTGGTGACAATGTGGAACCCTGGGCAATTGCGAGATATCGCTCAATAAATCCGTCTCACAAAGTAGTCCTAATAATGAGATTCCTAGGATGGACACAGGCATTGATCGAAAAGTGGAGTGAGACGCGCTAACGAAGATGTCCGAAACAGATGTGGAGGTCGGGATGAAAACCCTTCTATTTGGGCGTTTTTAGAGCATATAACATTGAACTCCGTGTATAACTGAATGATATGAAGAACAATATTGATATCGAGCTTGGCTTAATAAACAGGTAAGGAATTAATTTTCAGATGCTGCTTTTGCTCCTGGACGGGAGGGTAGATTGATGAAGTAAACATATTTTAAAACATAATCACTAACTTCTCGGTTCTTTCGACACTTGGTCTACGATGAACACGAAGTATCATGGAAAGAAATGGCACCTAACAATTTAACGAGTTTCATAGAACGACCATTACCAATTGGTAATAAATACGTCACATTCATCCGGCATTCACGCATGAACATATATGTTGCCCGTGGGTAAATCCTCGTATGAGATCTCTAAACAAGTACGAATTACGACGCCCAGACAGACAATACCGTTGGTAACCAGTCGAACTGATTGTGGATCCTTAACAACAAAGAGAACACCATCCTGGGGAAATCAGAAGAAAAAAACACCAGACGTTTCTTATCATTCTACACTGTGCTACGGCTGACATTTTGGTGAATATCGGACAACTTCACAGTTTATTTCGACTAAGAAAACATCAAACTTACAGGAATCACAAAAGTAATAAGACCACAAACTGAATTGAAAACGAAGAAACAACGGGTCAAATTTTACTATAGGTATTTCCTTCTATTTTCTTTTAAACCAAAAAAGTGTCTCCGACAATGTCACTCTTATCCTGACTCAATCACTCAGTTATTCAGGTTTTTTCTTAAAATATAAAGTTACAACTTCAAGATTTATGATTAAAAAAAACACACACACAGACGATTCTTCGATTTATGTCGTTCTAACTGAAAAGACGACATTAGAAATAATTGCAGATTGTTATTTTTTATCAGTAATTTGATTCATTAAAAAAAAACCACTCACCCACGTGGTGTCGGGTACTGGTCAAGACTGCAGCTACAATTCATATCTCCAGCTGCTAAACGCGATTCATTGCAGATCGCTGACAAGTTGTGTAGAGTCGATGCTGAAGTTTTGAAAAATATTTCTCACAAGACAGACTGATACCGTACACCAAAAAATCAGCTCTGCTTTAACTTAAGGAAAGTGAAGACGTTTGATTCAACGGCAAAAAGAAAACTTCCTGGTTAAGCATGAATACGTATATCAATGAATCACGTAAGAAAAAGTCTAGAATGAAAAACCAAACAACTGCGTCGAACAAGAAATTTCGCTGGGTACTGTTATGCGACTTTTCCATCGGTTACTCGAAAGAAATCGCTAGGCGTACTCATGTGGCGCATGAGTGCTGGCATCCAAGAAAACGGAGTTCGTACCATTCATATCATTAGTCTATTCACAGGGTTATTTAAGCTACAAACCAAGTACTTATTCAAAACTGCTCAGCTTAACAAAGCAATAAAGCAAAATGCATTTGCTCGTGTTCACCTATAAATTTTTCGAATGTGACAAATATACTAATCAACCATATCATCGATGTTGAAAACAAAATGACAAATTTTAGTCATGAAATGATGGACCAACACTGTCCTAAGAGCGAATCACGATAGTAAACGTGACATGTCCTAGACATTCGAAATATAAGAAAAGCAATTTGTTTGCATTATAAAGCTATGAAGTTGTTACAAGAAAGAGTGAAACCGTTATGACTAAATTATAAACTATACTAACAAGTACGAGTACGTTCAGTAGTGATGCAGTGTGTAACATGCGAGCCCCCCGTCAGAGTAGTCGGTGGTTCGATGTGGCCCTGGATCCAAGTTTTGCGAATATCTCAGCATCGTTATCGCTGTATACTCAGTAGTATGTTACACAAATTCATGATGTCCTTTACTTCAGTAAGCTTTCTTAATCTCAATTATTCGGTCAGGTACTTCTATATTATTCTAAAAAAATTTTTCAACGTACCCAACGTTTCTTACACACCACCCTCACTAAACAGCACTTCACTGCTTTGAAAACCAGCCAATTAACTAAGCGCCAGTGACACAATGTGAAAAGAACCATTGAAAAATTGCAGACATCTGGATTAATGCAAGAAACTGAGGACGAACAGGCGAAAGTTCAGCTTCACAAATGTTAAAATAACATATATACTTACCTAGTTGATACTTGAATGGCCCGTCCGTTGTGCGGACCCCAGCATAATCTCCATAGCTCGGAGATTTGCCGGTCAAGCCATTGTGGTTCCCTGGAAACCTGAAGTGAGCCTGGCCAAAGTTTGCCTCAGGTCTTCATCACCACGAACAGTCGCAGTCCTTGTGGATCAAAGGGAGCTTTGCCACTATGCGACATTGATACCAGGACGGTGGTGGGTCCTGGTATTGGTTTGCTCTTCACTAAGCTTCCTGATAGAAACGCGGACACCTCAGCTTGGGAGACTCTGCCAGAGGATGAATCACCTGCTCTACATCGCAGTCGGACACCCAGAAACACCTTCCAGCCACGATGAGGCGGTAGACCGTTTGGAGGACAACATTATATATATATATATATATATTTATGTATGTACTATATAATAATGATCCAATAAGTGTTGTTAAATACCAAATATCTCTAGTAAGAAAGAGCAGACACTTTCAATGAGAGTATAAAGCGCAATTCATTTGACATTGGAAAGAGCCAAATCAAAATTTGCCGCCATAGATAAACCAATCAGCTCACGTATAAAGGGCCGACATCATTTTATTTTCTATTTGCACTGAAGCAAGAGGATAGTTGATTTTAAAATACTCTTGCCTATGCGACGATGAACTGAACAAAGATTCAAGTTGAGTATCCATAATTCTACACTAACACTACGTAAAACAAACTAAGAGCTTTGATGCAAAGAAGATAATAATGCTAATCAAAAGAGTGATAATTGTTTCAAACAAAGGGAAAACACGAGACCATTGGTACAAGGGGTATTTAGGTTATAAAATAGCGAGTAATGTTGATAGCATTTGTTCGTGCAGCTCACTGGCTCATTTATAAGAGCGATACAAAAAGTACTCATGTGGCAGACGCACGAATACAACAAAGGTCAGCATGTAAAAAACAACACAGCACATACTCAAAGGTGTACTGCAAAACGGCTAACAAAACTGCCTAGTCAACGATGTTTAGGTTAGTTGAAGTTTTTATGGAAATAAATTATACTAGTAATATGTGTACACGCAGCTCTGACGAAAAAGAAAACGTGGAAACAGCCGAAAATAAAGGACATATATCAACCTCTTGTAAGCTTATCAAAGAAAGAATACATATTGACTAGTCACACCGAGTTTAGAGGGAAGCCGGTTTTGAAATATATCTGTAGTCCCTAGCATAACGGTGCCTAAGGTTTCTTTAAAAAAATTCGATCAATGACAGTTATTTACCATCTACTTCTTGTTTCTAAGCGATGGCTTTCATCAAATTCATATTCACTATCTAATCTATTTCTGAGGAGAAATCAGCACATAGTATTTACAAACCAAATTACAATTGGTGTCGTACGATACCTGTTCTCTTCAAGAACGTTATCTAGTACACAGTTTGTGTGAACGAGGTATAAACTTCATCACTACCAGTTATGGATTAGTTAACGTTTCAATCAATATCATCCTTTGTAAGGGTCACTTCCAACCCTTTCTAAACAATTCGTAATTTTCAGAGCGTGAAAAACCTACTCTTTCTTACCTACGGGAGTAGAAGTTCGCTAGACAATCTCAACCCAGTAAAGCTGTAAAACAAAATACATGACGGAGTCTGGTTCAAATGCGTCCAATAGCGCCGTAAAAACATCTGCTGCGCACCATTTCCTTCTTCACGCTCTACGCCGCATTTTCGTCATAAAATGGTTTCAATATACGAATAGCTCGTTTCGTGAATACGCGTATTCTGGCGGCTCGATTTCCATTTAATCCGTGTTATCGTGTCAATTACCTATGAAAGTGGCTTGTGATTTTTGATGTCTCTGGGTATACTCGCTTGATCAATAACTCATATCCAGCTGCGATGACAGCTCATTTATGTGGGCAACAAACACGTTCGCACATTTTATATGTGATTCTCTAAAGCTCTGATTCTGTCCAAATTAGCTCAACTATTCTTCTTATTCATTTGTCATCCAATATTCCCACTACATGAGCAGCTCATCTAAGCACTGCTGGAAATGTACAGTAGCCACTACCAAAAAAACTGGAT
>MQTX01000040.1:3869671-3890685 GCA_009735665.1 Angiostrongylus cantonensis
AACCTCAGCATTGGAACATGAATATTTTGTTTTCTTGTTCGCGAGGTTGTTATACAGCGATGTTTACTTCCACAGAAAAAACACAATACAACAGTGACCTGACGTTTCGGCAGTACGTCAGAAATAAGCAAGTTTTCCAATCAGCGGTCTTTACTTATGAAAATACGTCTAGTATTTAGATAACTAAATTCTAACGAACAAAACTGTACTACCTGCACTCAGCTGTACTTCATCGTAGAAGCAATATATATGCTCATGAAGCATATTCCTAATGTTAAACTTTGATCGGAAACAAACTTATGCAGAATACGTATCTTTCAATCACTAAGATGAATCGCATGTGGATACCCAATAAAAAAGGGGAAAAATTGGGATTCGTAGACCATTACGGTGGCATAAGCATTGAAAAAACTATCTTCTTCCTCAGGGTCAGCTTCTGGTTTCACAGGAAGCCTAAGCGTAGCTATTTCGAAAACCTAGGAAAAGAATTTTTCCAACCACCATTCAGGTACGAGTTGTTATGGATCTCACACGGCTATCCCCTTGGAGAATGGATAATCAACTGTGAACTATTTTCGTTATGACCCTTGTCAAAATTCTGCCCCTTTAATAGTTATCGAAGCGAAAAATTACTGGAACTTTAAAAATCTAAATACTATTCTAAACTTAACCTTTTCATTTACTTCCTACTCTTTTTAACGGCAGGGTATGTTGCGAAATGTAACTTTTGTAGCTGAGATATTAACAAAACTCCGGACCGCAAGTGTCTGCGGTGGGAAACGAACGCGCTATTGTCCTTTCCGGGGAGTAACGCGCTCACCACCACACCATGCGCGTCCTTCGTTTCGCCTGTTTCTCAGCTAGTTCTATCGATCACTTGACATCAGCAATCACCCGTCAACGGGATTGATCTAGTGAGTCCAAATCGGCATTGAACCCAGTTTAGCTGAGTCTATAGTTATAATCACAATCAAAACCTTTCTATTTACTGTCTAACTTATCGGAAACGTCATGAAGAGATGCCCGACGAACCTCTGCTAGCAGATAAATCATGTGTGCGATGTTTCACATTAGGAACCAGTTATTAAAGCATTTATGTGGAAATCTTTGAGATAAGCCTTCAAAATTTAATTTCTATGATTTAAATAGGTGTTTTTCTTCCCCATGCACATGGCATATCTTACAGAGTAACCATAAAAGTGAAGTGTACAACATAAAGTAAAGCTTTGCTTTTCCAAACCACTCTTATCTGTTGCTTATGCAGCTCAAACTGTATAAGCGCTTCACAAATATTGGCTCAAACGTGAATTTTCGCAACATGTTGGGAAAACTTTATATCTCGACGGATAGAAAGCCCAACGGTTTATGATCGGGGTCAGATAAAGCAAAACAATATGCGGTGATCCGCAACAGCAAATGATGCGGAACACCGATAAGTCTTACGGATAGAATAGAAATTCCAACAAAGACAAACACTGCTTTAACAAGAACGACAAGAGACATAGAAATAAGACATTGTGTACAGAGTACATGAACTTATGTGTACGCGTCAGTACAAAAATCTAGGAAAGACTTATCTATCATTCCGATTACACTAAGCATCAATACGAGCTTTTTTTATTTGTGTTCTTATGAAGTGACTTTGCTGGGCAGATTGGTACAAGTCCCATTCGTAACACAGTGGGCGAAATCGCCGACAACAACAACAACTTATGCCAATCTGGCGTCTGCTCAAAAAGATCAGTTCATAAGGACATATGAATAAATATATCGATTACTTATGCCGAGGTTTATAGAAAGTCGGTCTTTTTAGTCGTAAATACGAGCTTTCATCACGGCTGAAACAGAGATAGGCGTTAGCCTGCTCAGCTAAGTAATGGGTGGCGAAGTATGTAAGAAAGTCAATCCTGTTTGCTATACTTTTATTCAGCAATGTAACTGTGTCAAGTGCAAAACATGCTCTTACAAATACGCAACAGCAGCAGCAGCAGCACAGCATTCGTGCTCAATTTTTGTCATCATGCAAATGCCCTCTATGCTTTTAACTATAACAAATAACTGAGAGTCCCACTCGTAACAGCACGACTCTGATGAAGACAGAACCACCGAAACGTCAGCCGTCGGTCAACAACAACAACAACAACTTACAGTAATCTGGCGTCTGTTCAACAAGATCAGTCCATAAGAACATATAAATAAATATATCGATTACTTATGCCAAGGTTTATAGAAAGTCGGTCTTTTGAGTCATCCTAAATAGCGTTCCGATACAATGAATGAAATCCCTCATCCATATGTTGTGCATGAGCCTTTATGTTAACTAGGAATGAAGAGCTTCACTACTCGGACTGCTGGAAATGTATCTAACGCAGGCTGTTTAATTTCATCATCACAACATGTTAATGCGCAATTCTGTCACTTATAATTGGCAAAGAATACGTTATTCAACGTCACTGAACTACGGTGATAATGTAACTTCGTGATTCTCAACGATATAAGAAAGATACAGCTAATTCCTTGACAATAGATAGGTGACATACGAATAAAGATTTTCCAAAAGAGATTTTTGAAAATAACTGGACTGACTCTATACACAGAAAATATGAGCCTGACAAAGGAATAGCGAGCAAAATAAAAGTTAACGTACAGAAATTCTACCCTTCGTCCATGACACATATACCAAAGGATTTACACTTCGAAGTATAAACTTCATAGAACTTCGTAAACCAACCTCCGGGAAAAGAAATTCCAAAAAGATTGCTACACAGCATGACAGAGAACTAAGACGAACAGTGGAACGGAAGGACGGTAGGGCTAAGCTGAACGCGGGTGAGCCATTTGATGACGCGGGGCGAATCGAGCCGGGGTTAGCGAAGACCGAGGACGCTCATCATCGCAGGTGCCACGGCGATTCATGCCGTCCGCTACGCAATAGAGCGCAGAACGCGTAGAGAGCGCCAGATTGGTGACACACATCCACACATGCACTCGTCCCGTCCTGGCAACAGCAGTCGCATTCAAAAACACTCACGACGACGACGATCAGTGAGTGCTCTTCTAAGTCGAACATGAACCCCTGTCGCTTCATCACCCTCTCAACCATTGTAGTTCAATAAATGGATACGTCAAATATGAATACGTCTAAGATCTGAAGAACGCGATCTCGCTGAAACGTCCTTCAGCCATCATGTTCGGCGAGCACCTGATAACAACTTTGCATCAGCTCAACAAGGAAAGTTTCTAAGATCGTCGTTTATACGATACACGACCAAACGCTACTATTTATGGGTAATAAACTCATATACTGGAGGTTTAAAGTATCGTAATATTACGCTAAAAATACAAAAATTGGGACTCCTTTAGCCGTTTGGAACTATTCAGAATTCGGTTTTACTTAAGTGCTCAAAAATAACTATTCCAAGATCTGTTGACCGCGATAAATGAGTAACTGAAAGCTGAGATTTTTTCCGATCTTGCAAAAAAAAAAAATCCGTAAAAAAATTCATGACGATGGAACTGATCGAACCAGTTGGATCTCGGAATGGGCTTGAAATACTATCTACTACAATATCTATCAACTCTTTTTGACATTGTAAATCAGAGAACACTCTAAGTTTCGTGAATATTTCAACATCGTTGCGGTATTAAAAATATTTCCAAAATTACGTAGTAATAATTTAGAATAATGATAATAATAATAACTTAGTAATAATTTAAATACGGCGCGATAATATAAACAATCTAACATTGAGTTAACGCACCTTTACTGAATATGCTCATTTGTGCAAAACCACGATTAAGGCCAGAAACCGAATTGTTCTGGATGGAGGAGGTCGTGGTCTTCCAGGGGCGTAACCAGAGAAAAAGATTGTGCCGAATGATGTAGAACATTCAGGAACAATGCGTGCGCCACTTAGGAAGACGCGTTTACAATGAATCATTTGTCATATAATCATAATGGACATGCACAACAGCCGCTGCAGCATCTTCTTCCATAGCGAAATCAAACGGATACCGCCTTAAGCGCGAGCCTGTCTCTCCAACAGAAACGAATAAATAATAATTTTTATCCATTTAGTTGCTCCTAAATCAAGAGACAGAAAACGGTATGCCGAAATGTGAGCTATACTTCAAAAAGATCTCCAAAAAACAGAGGAACGCGAACAGACAGCACGTCGTTAGATTTCAATCGCGAGATGCACGGAAGCAATTTTTAATGAATTTAAAAATATTTCTATTAAAAATAAAGACATTAACAAACCTGAAGAGTTTAAGAAACGCCTCAGGTTTAAGGTTTTGCATCTCTTCGAAGACAGACACTTTTCTCCTATACGAGTTGTAGATAAAGTTGAAACTGTAGACGCCACATCATCAAAGTCGTCCACATTAATATCCTTCAACGCAGTTAAACTTGCCAAAGAAAGTATTGGACAGGATTCATGTAATTCGCATGTTTCTGGATGGATTAAACTCTGTGATAAGACATTTAGCGATGGCTGCCTATCAGGTACTGTTTGATTTTGTATGAAATGCCTTGGAACGGATGACCTCTCATTATTCGTATGAGGAAAAACACCATGATGAGAATTCTCTGTGGTGCAGCGTCGAAAAGTAGAACGGATGGCCTTTGCAAGAGTTTCTCGTATCGATCCTCGTGAACTTGTACGTACAATGATCTCCTGTCTAAGGCACCCTGCACAAACTTTTCCTTGATAGTAAGGTGAAGATTTTGATCCCATCCTAAACGGTTAGCATTCAATCAAGAAATTTGAAAGAAACATGAACAATTAACTAACGACTTCAAAACCATGAAATCGACGACTATACGCGGTACGACAAGACTTATGCTAATAAAACCCGTTTCAGAAAATGCTAAGATGATTACGATATAATTGGAGACTATAAAGTCGATATATCAGAAGTATCAACACATCCACATGGTAGCTTTAACTCATAAACAAAAAGGGTATAGATAGTATTACACTCTTCATAACTACTTTCAAGCAGTATCATCTACAAAGTTAGCATCAAAAACAAAGGAAAGTGATGGAGAGTAAATGCTAGCTTTCTTGTTCAGCAATCGCGAGGTTGTTATACAGCATACATTTACTTCCATAGAAAAGCAAACAATACAATACAACACAACAGTAGCTGACGTTTCGGCAGTATCGCCTTCTTCAGAGCCGCCTTTTTACATGGCTTCCAATGAGGAAGGTTAGAACAGCTGATTATAGGCGTATATGGTTGATGACGGCTCTGAAGAAGGCGATACTGCCGAAACGTCAGCTACTGTTGTGTTGTATTGTATTGTGTTTTTCTATGGAAGTAAATGTATGCTGTATAACAACCTCGCGATTGCTGAACAAGAAAACTAAGCAAATGCTAGCTTCTAAATTAATGCCGGTGTAAAAGCGCTGCTGTGAAATCGGTATGATTTTCTTAGCATAACCAAAGGAATAGATGAAAAAAAAGCATAACTTCAGTGAGAGCGGATCATTTGTATCACCTGTTCTGCCATTGAGCAAGTGACCTAAGCCGGCTCCATGAAGGCCATCATTCGCCTCTGTGCTAGAGTTGCATATTAAGTTTCCGTTCGTTCAAAGGACAGGAAGATTACCATATTTCTTGGTCTTGATTATCGTAAAGTCTGACCATGGGAAAGCAGTAAAGATGTCGTACTTTCCACACCTCATGTAATCATTCGACTACGGCATTGCACACTGGTTGTGTGAATCATGAAGCAACGTATCTTATTAATTAGTCACCTAGTGCTTAATATAAATACAAACTTTGAAAGAAATCTTCCAACTGCCCGATGTGAAGTGCTCCTACTATCATTCTACCAATACCGAGTTCCATTACGTCAAGTGAGTTTTCACCTTGCTTACGCATGTCCACTCTGGGAGACCCTGGCAAGCTACCCATGAGTATAACCAGCCCCACGTTCAGAGCCCAGCAAGCTATACGTGGGTATCAAATATGCTAAACACATAAAAAAAACGGGCCTCATTCCCCTGACCCAGAAAGAGCCCCAATTTCGCAGCGTTGGGTAGGACGAGTACGGAGAGGCTGCTAAAATCTCAGGGCCAATGGAAGCTGATTGGATCAAGAACTATGGTGACGATCTGTACCTACAACGCACGTATATTTGCATCCGAGTCCTCCATAGAGGACTTGCTCATGCAAGCAAGAATGATAAGCTACGACGTCATCGGCCTAGCCGAGACGAGACGACGCCACCCATTCAACGCTGTCTATGAGACTGGAGAAGAACTGTTCCTCGGAACATGCGACAGTAGAGGGGTAGGCGGTGTCGGTGTTCTCGTCAATACGAGTTTGTTCATGAACATCGATTCATTCGAGCAGCTTACAACCAGAATCGGACTTTTACGATTAAAAAGGTGTGGATCAACACCGACTTTGACAATCTTCGTCGTTTACGCGCCAACATCTAACTATGACGAAGGAGAAGTCGAAGCGTTCTACATGAACTTAGAGAGGTTCTACGGAGAAGACCATACATTCTTCAAGGTCATCACTGGAGATTTCAATGCCAAGACTGGACCAAGAAGATCGTCTGAGGAACGTCACATTGGGACCCACGAATTAGAATGGAACGAACAGGGTAAGCGGCTCTCTGATTATCATGGCGACCAAGACCATCCATGGAAACTCGCAATTTCAGAAGCCTCACCGTCAACGATGGACGTGGGAAGCTCCCAATGGAGAGTACCATAACGAAATAGAACACATCATAGTAAATAGGAAGTCAACAAATAAGCTCCATGTCCACTCTGGGAGAGCCTGGCAAGCTACCCGGGAGTATAACCAGCCCCCACGTTCAGAGCCCAGCAAGCTATACGTGGGTATTAAATATGCTTAAACACATAAAAAAAACGGGCCTCATTCCCCTGACCCAGAAAGAGCCCCAATTTCGCAGCGTTGGGTAGGACGAGTACGGAGAGGCTGCTAAAATCTCAGGGCCAATGGAAGCTGCCTGGATCAAGAACTATGGTGACGATCTGTACCTACAACGCACGTACACTTGCATCCGAGTCCTCGATAGAGGACTTGCTCACGCAAGCAAGAATGATAAGGTACGACGTCATCGGCCTGGCCGAGACGAGACGACGCCACCCATTCAACGCTGTCTATGACACTGGAGAAGAACTGTTCCTCGGAACATGCGACAATAGAGGAGTAGGCGGTGTCCCCGTTCTCGTCAACACGAGTTTGTCCATGAACATGGACTCATTCGAACAGCATGCAACCCGAATCGGACGTTTACGATTAAAAAGATGTGGATCAACACCGGCTTTGACAGTCTTCGTCGTTTACGCGCCAACATCAAACTATGACGAAGAAGAACTCGAAGCGTTCTACATGGACTTGGAGAGGTTCTACAGAGAAGACCATACATTCTTCAAGGTCATCACTGGAGATTTCAATGCCAAGACTGGACCAAGAAGATCGTCTGAGGAACGTCACATTGGGACCCACGAATTAGAATGGAACGAACAGGGTAAGCGGCTCTCTGATTATCATGGCGACCAAGACCATCCATGGAAACTCGCAATTTCAGAAGCCTCACCGTCAACGATGGACGTGGGAAGCTCCCAATGGAGAGTACCATAACGAAATAGAACACATCATAGTAAATAGGAAGTTTTGACTAACCGATGTCGATGTTGTCCCAAAATTCTACGCGAGATCAGACCACCGTCTCCTTCCTGCAACATTTTATTTTTCGCGGAAAAGAGAAAAAGCCGCTAAATTCAAAAACCGATGTCCGAGAACCACCATAAACTGGGACTTGTTCAAATCATTAGTCGGCTCTTAGGAAGATGCCGTTGTCGACAACATCGACGAGGAATACGATCGGCTCATTCAACATCTTCACGTTAGCGCCATGAAAGCTGAGAGCTCGAAGGTCACCAAGAGACGTTTGTCTCAAAAAACTCGAGTCTCGGGATGTCAAACGTACTGCAGGAAGATCACCGACCCGATGGTCGGAGTCCTTCACGAAAAGCCAGGAAGAAAGATATGATGGTCGACGAGTCCCTAAAGCGAGCAGAACCCACTGGGCTACTCTTGCACGCGACAGGGAAAAATGGAGGATTTACTGGCGCCCGCTCGAGTCACTCAACGATCAACGGGACTACAGGTGATACAGGTGATATGTACATATGTATATATATATATATATATATAATATGGGATAAATTGATAAAATCTGCAAACATTAGTTTATTAATATCCGCGCTTGAAAGCAAGAGAAGGAGTAAATACACTAACGATACTTAAATACATATAGAAACTTAAAGGACAAAGTAATTGCTGGCAAGGAAAAGCTGTTTGAAAAAAACTGTTCAAAAAGTGGTCCCGTGTATGTTAACATAAATGTAAGCACTCAACTTAGGCTTATCGCTTTTCAGAAGACTTTCAACTAATCAGTTTGTAAACACATCTCCCACAACATAGCTCTTTAACTTAAACATTTAAAACACATCTTAGTTTACACTGCATTTTAGCAAGTTAAGAAAATGCTTTAAAACCGCAGATTTCCCTCAATGTAGAGGAGTTAATTCGGTCTATAGCGAGAAAATTTCAATTTACTAGACCCCACAACACACGCTTCTTTTCCGTTTTGTTGAGTCGGATACGACTAAGCTTCTGTTTCACTGTGAGAACTGGCACCGCGATCATAACAATTTCTATATTTGAACTTGAAGTAAAATTAAAATCACATCTTTGACATAAAACATTCATCACCAAGTCTATACTTCAGTGGTTTCCTGTTTTTTGGGTTAGTACCTCCCTCTAGGTGTCTTTTAAGCAAACAGGACTGCAGGTTACCAGTGCCCGCACGAGTTACTGAATGCTTATGAGTACTAAATATACGGGTGATATAGTGATAAAAAAGTTTTCGATTAAAACTTATACATCCAATTGAATCGACTAGAAAGGAAAACTGCTGAGCAGCAACTGACTAACTAATTGGAAAGGACAACTGCTTTATACTCTAGCAGTATCCTAACACAACAAATGATGTATAGGCGACAGGCGGCACTGACCTGTATATCTTCTAAACCTAGCACAAGAACGACATTTTACGAGCAGTGGTCACGAGATTACTTCTAAAAATTGGGAAATGTCGTTAAATCATTAAGTCTTTGTATTTAAAAACACGGAAGTAATGGCGAATCAGAGTCAGAGTCAATGATGAGCAGCGTCGTTAGAAACTATTCATATCGTTTCAGCATTTAACAACAGAAGTGTAGAATCTACCTATTCTTCATTTAGCATCTTCACATTGACTACCGATGTAGTATTAGTATTCAGTCTCCTTCAAACGATAAAAGATAAAGCTTTTCCACGCTGATCTAGTCGTTAGGAATATACCATGCATTCGATCCATTAAGCGTCATGGAGGTAATTGAATATAAATTCGTCGTTTTTTCTCTTAGCAAAAAAGGTAATTGAATATAGATCTGTATTACAATGGATGTATAAAGAAGGACGAAGTCACCTAGTGATGCCATCACGAGGCAGAGTAGATATTAGTGAAACCAAAATCTATAAAGTACTATGTATGCAACAATCATTACTATATCAAAAGTGAACAATACAATGCTCGACCATGTGCTTCCAAATTCACACCACAAAAATTCAAGGAACTGGGATACAGAACTGGAACGCCTAAGATGCTCACGTGGTCACTATCCAACAGACTGACTACTTTTTCAAAAATCAACATGTTGGTGAAAATGCCGCTCAAAGATTTGAGAGCTTCAAAAGCCTAAAATTTTGATTAGATCTAATAAATGGACTTGTTCGTTGATGCCAGATGGAGTGCACTGTTTTACTATCTGATATAAGCGTTCCTAAAGTTGCAAATTAAAAACCCATTTTTTCCTAGAAAACCCCTATGTAAGCAAATGAGTAAGCACGTTTTCTAGACAAAGTGACACGAAGAGCATTTTGCACCATCTAAAACTTTGATATCTTACGGATTCATTGAGTGAAACTTTTTGAATGACAACTGATTTGTATGCCCACTTTCAATGAGTGTCCTAACAGTCTTACTGAAGATGACTCTGATAAAGAGCATGCGTTAAGAGTGGTAGATTACAAGGACACTAAGAACTGCCGTTAGTTATTGAACTTGAGTAGGCATCTTTGCTTGTGTAATAAGGTCGTTCCGCAAATTTACAACTCAATAAAAACATTCCATTTTAACAAGCAAATTGTAAAGAAAGCAGCTTTTGTTCTCTTCTTGAGGACTGGTTAAATGTTGTTTCTCGCCTACTCAGATGTCCGAGTACAACAATGCCTGGACCGTGTGCCAGATCTTTTCTCACCGATTAGATTTCACATCGAACACCGGAACAGAGATATCTTCTTTGATTTCGCCCATAATGTGGAAAATAAGTTGCTTTAGTAACGTAACTGACGAACCTTCACTATGTGGACAATGGGTACTCTTCTTAATCATTGCAGGTTCAGCCAATATTGGCACCTGACTTGTTCTGGGAGGATGTCAGCACTGATGTAATACATCGGCAAGCCACTTTATTTCAGTATGCAAACCAAATATGCATTCAATTACTTCCAAGATGGCTGATGCGGTCGGATGTATTGGGCATCTCTGACTGATCAGCGCTTGAAGGTGTAAAATGTGTAAAAGTGGTGTAAAAATATTTATCCTCCACTCGGCGATTCCCAGACATAAAGTTAAAAAGTGTCTGGAATGTCTGTAAGTCACCACGGCGTATGTTATGTAAATTACCATCAATGGTGTACGTTACTTCGAAAGGTCTTAGCATCGAAAAATTGGACAGCTGGACATGATGCTCATTTCATTTCAATCAGCCGATGTTAAGTTCTCCAAACATTCTTCTGGAACCAATTATGACATTGAAAACGAGTATAAGGATCTAATAGAGGACGGATAGCGCATTGGTAGTAATGCCCATCATCAACAGCATGGTACTAATTCGATTCCGCTCCGAGGAAACCAAGCTTCTCATCCTTCCGTGACCAGGAAATTGGTACCGGACTTGTCTGGGAAAAAATCACTTTCTGCAATCCAATTGGGAACTCTCCAGTCCGACTATCTCAGAACTCCAGGAAGAATTGCTGGACGAGCACTCTACGACGACATTCGAGACGAAATGAAAATCTTTAAGCAGCAACCGAAGCGACATGTAAAAAGTTGGAAGACCTTCATGGACAATGAATGAGAGGAAACGAATCGAATGTGACAAGTGCCGGAATCCCCTAGTAGACATCATGACGGGTCGGTCAAATGAAATAAAATAAAAAAAACAACGCTCTAATATCATAGCCTAATGTTGGTGCAAAGACAACTAGGACTGCCAACGGATGGGACTGGTCCACATCCATCATATGAAGAAGTTCGATTCGGTCGTTATTTGTTCAAAGGAAGCGAAATTTATAGACATGTTCGCCTTGCCGAAGACATCAACGTCGTCGGCTCCTCTGTTCGCATGTTCCGAGATACAGTTTTCGTTTTTTCTTACTTTGGCGATCACATGTTAGAGCGCACGTGTTGTATGTAGAGATTGCCATTGCCATATTAAGCGAACAAGAGATAGGCCTGGAATTTTAACAACTTCACTCTACTCTCCCAAAAAATCGCTGCTGCATAGGGGCTCCTTGGGGTTTGACATCGAATCCCGTTATTTTTATTTTTATTTTGGATATCAATAGTCATGGACAAGTTGCAGCATTTTCGCAATGTGTAGCTGAAGTGTATTTATTGAAGACCATGTCAGGTCACCTCTCATGCAGGTTTTCGTCGGTTGACTGTAAATGTTAGCCAAAGGGGCGCGTAGGATACAATCTCTATGCACGCACACGCATACATGCATATTTTTACGCACAAGATATATGTCAAACTAGCAAACAGGAGACAGGGGATAACTATTCAGAGTACATCTGCGCCGTGCGTAACGTCACTGTGTGGCCACTTTTGGACCACTATTAATCATCTCTCCCTCAGCTTAGAAAATTCCACATAGCCTCGAGAACAACCCGCAACGGGTCCATCAGTGAAGGAAGCGCACGTAGACAGACTTGTAAGACTAAATCCAACTCCTGGATTATTTCACGTTCCTGGTGATCAGAAACAAAAAAGATATTAATGCAAAGTTATTCCAAAATTTCCCTTTCGGATTTCGGATTCGGCGAATTTCGGATCCAGATATGGAAGCGCTGATGGGATATGGGGATAGAGATACCCGACAAACTATTTCCATAACTTCACAGTAAAGCCAAAAGTTTCTCGTTTCCGCTCATTTGCTTCCACGACTTTGATATTTCCGTCAGTAAACGTAGAATGCGATTTTTTTCTTCTTAAAAACATTATACTTAATGGCTCTAATACGAGGAGAGCAACCGTGATAAAGAAAGAAAGTAACATGCACAAATCCGTCTTATGGGAACCATCACGCCCTAGTTAATCGTGAGGTTATGAAATGCTGTCCCAGGTAGCCGTTGTGTCAGACTTGGATCAATAACGACCATGTTCATTTCATGATAGTATAGCAGACTGGGTAGCTCCGCTGTGCTACAAGAAGGATTGAAGACTTCAATGATGCTCACTTGATTTACTTTCAAGTCGAAGTGAATAAAAAAAAAAGGACGAAATGGATACTCTCAGTCTAAAAAAATAATAACACTTCAGATGAAAAGACGAGCATCTGTCAACCGCAGAAAACAGAGCTAATGACACAAGATCTAGTAAACAAACGATTTCAAAACGTGTACTTGGTATCCCACTAAAATTATGATGTTGCATTAAAGGAAAAGGTAAAAACGCTGTTGAAATTGATTCAAAGAAAACAAATAGTCATAGTCTATTAGACTACGTAGGAGTAAAACATCACTGTCTATGGGAAAACCGTTAAAACTGCATCGACATTATCAGTTGTGAAGGAACAAATGGACTTCAAACTAAAACATGAAACTTCACATTGGATAAAAAGGAAAGATACTCTTTAGATGCTGAGGTCACCAGCTGCCGTGACACAGATTACACAACAGTACGTAGTAGTAGAGGACAACAACAGGTAGTAAATGGCCCCAAACAAATATTTCGAAAGCCAGTGAAAAATAACGCCAGCAGTAACGTTGTTTATGGGGTCCCATAGTAATAGTTGAACGGCAGCGAATTGCATTTCCAAGCAGATATTTTGAACTACTTTCATAGACCATTGCTTTCCATAAAATCTGATTTACATCAAACAACAGCAGCGACGCTGGAAACCTTTACGTCCACAAAACAACAGAAGTTATATTATCACGACATTCCAGCAATACGTTCCGAAACGGAAACCATGATGCTGCTTACAGTTAGGAATGTGACTAGGGCTCCCGCAGTATCATCCGAAATGAAAGCCTAATGCCTACAGTTAAAAATGGGAGTAGGGCTTATCTATTTATCGTGAAAAATACCAGTATGTTACCGTGTTTTAGTTCATTCAAATGCAAAATATGTGGTCTTAATGGAAAAAGATTAAATTTACTTCTGACTAATTGATCGAAATGCAACAAAAAGATAAACAGAATCGTAGGAATGGTTAAACTTGCATAGAAGAGGAACAGTGTGCTTGTTTAATGGGCTCCGCGCAACGCACCACTTAACCTCATCCTCATCAAACAGCACAGAACATTGCGTGCCTCTGCACTGCTATTTGTAACATTCGACACTATTCACCAGAATGACCGTGTCAGAATACTTCCAGTACAAAGTACATCCATTAAAGACAAAGTAAAACGTACTACATCGTGTATCGGACGCTCGTTGATCACCAGAATCACGTTCGAAGACGTCCCTATCAAGTGATCGCGACCGAAACATGCCGGTTCTATAAGAACTGCAAGTTCTGAAAATTACTCACACTACAGAAGAGGATGTGAGTTCCAGATCGCATTTAAGCAATATCTTCTAAAAACTGAAGTTATTAACAAGAAGAAGCAAAGACTTACTTTTCGACAGACCTGCTCATAGATATAACAGAATGATCAGGTGACTTCTGGCCGCACTTGTAATCAGTTTCGGGCTTGATTTGAAGCTCATTTAAGCTGTCACCTTCAGAAACAGAGATAGTCACGAATGAGGAAATTCCTGAAATCATTTGTCAAAGCAGGCTGGGTAAGTAGTGCTTAAAGATCCACGCGAGTCACAGTAAATGAAAGCATTTTAAGCACAACACTCTAACTTCTAGTGAGAAGAAGTAAGGACCAAGGAAAAGTAGACCTAGTAGAAAATGGTACTACTTCAAAGTTGTTCAACATAAGATATTTTAAACCAGTGAACATCTTCGTCTTCGTATCCTTACAAACGTTTCCAAATGTTTCTATTCCAAACCTATCTCCGAGCTGCTTCCAGACGACGCCATGATGGAAGACAAACGCATTGTGGAAGCACTGCTGATCTTCGATGCAACATTCTTCCGCTTCCGCACTCCATGTCGCCGACTTCGTGTTCTACTGCTATCCTTATTCCTAGCACTAAAACTAGAACTAATAAAACTAGTTTCATGACATAGAGTAAAATCAGGAAAACACTACGTAGACAATGGAAACAGAAAACCAGTACGTAAAGAGCGTGTGTGGCGCAGTGGTTGGAGGCGGCCTGCAACACACATAGGATCAATCCACGCGCCCATGGCCCTTTCATTTACCCTGGTCGGCAAATTGGTACCAGACTTATCTGGGGGACAGCACTGACTTAATACATGAGTAGACCACCACGAATCATTGTTTCGGCCAGGCATTCAATCGCCTCCAACAATGCTTAATGAACTCGAGTGCACGGTCTATCCCTAAAGAATGGGGCAACGCCCAGAAGTTTAGGTCTAGGTTTCACAAGGTTGGAAGACGAGTGCTGATCATCTTCGCAAGCTGTAGGTAGTCGATAAAAAATTCCAAAGAATGTGGAACAATGATGAAAGAACAAAATCAACAATGGAAAAATAAAGTGATTATTCAGCATTCTTCCGAATTCTCTGCCGAGTTACTACAGATTGCACAGATGATGAACACTTATCTGCAGACCGTCTATTTGTTGGTGGCTTTGCTGGCCGTTTGCTAAATCACTTTGAAGTACACTCCATCAAGCTTTGAAGACCCTGAGAGCGGATCTCTTGCGTTTGCAAGCGGTAGAATGAAAGCAATCGTCTGACAGTCTGCACAAACTGGCGTAGTATTCTCTCCTGTCACTGTTTTTTATTTTGTGGACTCATTTTCATGATAAAAAGTGTTCATAATAAAGCGTGATCCATTTCAAAGGAAGAAAAAGAGGCAAACCACCATGTGCTCTCTCCAGTATACACAAAGTGGGATCTCTTTACATAAGAAAATAATTTTTAAAAAGAACTTACAATATATTTGCGATAACGGTGGCAAAGTCAGAGGCATTCTTCAACATTGACAGAGGATGGAACATCACGATATATCGGAACAACCCGACTGGCCAAAGCTGCAGCAAGCAAGGAAATGTCGGGGGGGGGGGGGGGTTTGAATCTCGAATGCGAACCATGAAAACTCGTCCATGCCAACTGTTAGCGCATGACGTCCTTTAAACGTAGTAAGTCCTTTTTCCGTCTTAGCACTTTTCATTGTAAAGTCTCTGCTTCTTTCGATCTATCTCTCTTCCTATATACATTTATATATGTACATCTATATGCATGTGTGTGCGTGTAGATAAATGCACACATAAGGTAAAAGAATAAAGCTCTCGGCGTTGATCTATCCCTGAGCGATGCGCCATGCACTCGACTTCATTAAGCATCGTTGAAAGTGATTGCGTGCATATTTGGCCTTTACAATGACTTGCAGTGGTCTACCGATGTGTCGAGTTAGTGTTGCTTTTCTCCCAGACATGTCTGGTACCATTTTGCTGACTGGGGAAGGACGGAGGGCTTGGTGGGCCTGGGGCGCGGGGATCAATCCCGTGTGTATTTTACAGGCACCTCCGACCACTATGCTACACAAGCTCCTATATTATATATATATATATATACATATATATACATATACATATAACTATGTCTAGTGGGACAGCCTGGTGTCCCGAGGTAATCTCGCTGTTGACTTTTCAGCCTGTTTTTTTATGCAATCCTGAATGCATTGAAACTGAAAGGACATTCTGAAAAAGCTAGTTACAGTTATAGAGAGACGGAGCCAAGTCCTCTTATGTAAGTTTGATAAACCTAACTTGTAATAGTACCCAGGATCGACTTTCTATTAACATCGGCATTGTATTATTGGCTCTGAAGAAGGCGATTCTGCCAAAACGTCAGCTACGATTGTGTTGTATGTGTATTATTGTATGGAAGTAAACGTATGTTGTTTAACAACCTCGCGATTGCTAACAGAGAAAACGACGAACACACAATACAATACAACAGTAGCTGACGTTTCGCCAGTATCGCTCTTCAGAGCCTGGAAGGGTATACTGATATACAATTTATCACGCCAAACACTTCAGTAACACTTACCAAAATACGGAAAACTCTATGGCAATTACATGATGAACAGGTTCTTGAAAAACTCACCGCTTTTTTACATGACTTCATGCTTCAGTTTTTTCAAGCTGTTGATCATGTGTATATATATATATATATGTACATATATATGTATATATATATACAGTGGTTAGCAATATATAGGGAAGCTAAGCGCTAGTTCGACTCTTTTCTTAACGCTCTCCCCTAACACGTGAGAACGCCCGAGTCTGGCTATCTCCAGGATTGCAAGGCGAATCTGCTCGACCGGTATTCTACGACATTCGTAAGAAGCCTGAATCCTCGAGCGGCTGCCGAAACAACGTGCGGAGTGTTCCAAAACCAATGTGTACTATGAATAGGAGGAAAAACGAATTCAATGTAAAAAGGGATCCGCAGAGTATATGTGGTTTACTGGTCAGGTAAAAAAATAAAATATATGTTGTAAAGGCATCTCTGACCGCTATGCCATACTAGCCTATATTGCGCAACATTCTGTTAAAACTTGGTTATCGTCAAATAAAAGTATCGCAGAAATTTTTTTCGAAGCGGCTCATTTCGCTCATTCCAATGATGGAGCCATTCCTCATAAGCTACTCACTGCCAAAGGATTTTCATGAACTTGGCCCTTTCGATTTATTTGGAGTCCCACATATTATTTCAATTTCGGAAAGCAAAGAACGATTTATCAGTGTATTTTAGCCCTGTAGGTAGAGAACAGGAAACGCTTCACGAACTGTCGTAGACATGTTGTCGCGGTCCACTATCAGTGACTTCCATCGCAACACTAGAACTGATCATTAACCAGAAGCCACAGAATGTTAAAGAGTTTTTAGACCATACCTCTACCACAAAGGCATGAATTCCTAAACATTGTTCGCTTTTAAGAGGACTTCAAAATAGAAAATTTTTGCCCAGTTTTAACGATGGATGATGGAAGAAAATCCCGATCGTTATCATACAATCACCTCATCTGCTAGAAATGTTGAGAAACACCGGTGAACACTTTGTGGAGTAAAGCCATCAAGCACAGAGCGTAATTTAGAACTGGACTTATTGCCTAGTGGTGGGTTGTGAGATACTGAGCTATTTGGATGAGTGTTATATCACAAGTGAGCTACATGAAACGGTCACCTTAATGAGGTTCCCTATCAGAAAAAAGATTGGGCTTTGAAATTCCATTTCAAAGGAGGATCTCTTTCAGGCAAAATTGTGCTAGATGATTATCAGGAATGTTGAGGGTTGGTGCATTTTTCACAAGCGAAATGAGTCGTATGGAATCCTTTATTGTCAAAACCATACTTATTCGGATACTAGGATGGTCCGTAAACACTGGTTGTGCAGATTCCAGCATAACCTCCATTGTTCGGAGTTTTGCTAGTTTAGCCATTTTGGTTCACTGGAGTCTCGAGGTCAGCCTGGACAACGTCTGCCTTAGGTCATTACCACCACAAGTAGTCGCCGTCCTGGATCCGAGTGAGATTTGTCACCATGCAACTAGTTTGCTACCAGGACGGTGAAGGATCCTGGTATTGCTTTACTCTTAGCCAGGTTTTCTGATGAAAAACCCGGACTCCTTCTCAGCTTTGGAGATCCTTCCGGTGTGATGAGTCCCTTCGTTGTATATCGCAGTCCGACACCCGCCATTGGGAGTTTCAAAACGATACCCAGCTCAAAATCTTAAACTGGCTTAACCAATATACTCAAAAAATAAGGGCTTGTTAAACCTCAGATTAATATTTCACAGTTTCTGTAGGACGACAACATCCATGGCAGAACTTGGCATTATCACCTCTGCTGATCCTTTGGAATCCTTGCTGGTAATAGAAGTTATCAAATCCAGGGTGAAATGTACTACTCTGCTGCCCAACGTATCCCACTCTATGTTCGGTAAACAGTCTTTGATCCTTTTCTGGATTCAGATACCTATACTTAATGGAGCCGAATGCACAGCGTGTTTCTGAGGGACTGATCAACGACGAGCGCTTTATTCTCTATCCCTTTACCACCTTAACGAATGAATACTTGTTAGTTTCAGGTTAAGCAACATGTTCACAAGATATCAAGGAAACAGCCATCTATATAGTTACTTGACCATCCTCAGCGCTCAAAGAAACGAAAGAAAACGAACGGATTCGTATGGCACCAAGCGATGAATTAATGCATTTAGAAAACCGTCACATCAGCGTGGATTTGAGGAAAAAATGGTTTTTTGGTTTTTTTTTCAGATTATCCATAACTTTTCTAGACAAGAGACTTACTGAAGTGACAATATAATGATGATATAATGATAATGATATATATATATATATATATATATATGCGTACGAATTTATGTATGTATGTTTCGAAAGGTCTACCGCCACATATTACTTATGTGTGAGTTGGTAAGTGGATATTGAACTATGGTCTTCATATTAAAGCTTTCGTTATAATTCAGGCACAGTTTGGGAAGAAAAAGAAACAGACCTAAGTAGTGTGGACGAACTCAAGCTTGGGTCCTGGGAAATGCCAGACATATCGGATCGTGCTAATGCATTAGGCCAACGAACCGTTAACAATTTATATTCTTTCTTTGATAAGCTTACACGTGGTTGATAAACAGTGGTTATCACTAGACAATCACCGCGATCGAAAGAAGTAGTTATCACCGGACAATCACTGCTATCGAAAGAATACATATTTATTAGTCATACCGTGGTTGAAGGAAAGTCGATTTAGAAATATTATTACGCTTTAACAATTATATTCCATTGCAACGTTCACTTCGAAATTTTTGCAATGAAGATTGAAGCCTTAAAGACGAGAAGGTTGACGCCTTAGCGCGAACCCATTTACAATGACCAGTTGAAGTCCATGTTGAACGATTAGGCTTATTTCAATCAGCGATTCTGAAACGCCTCAACCAGTGTAGACCATAGAACGCACCTAACATTTGAGTACCATCTTAATCTGAATGAAGCGTTGAGATCACCGTTGTCAGTTATAGCTGGTCTACTTTCTCTGCTAGTCAAATGTGATATGTTTCGTAATTGCATTGTGAATGAGAATGATACCTGTAGCGCATTTGGTAGGGTCGTGCTGATATATGCATTTGGTCGTTGGTTTACCTGACTCCTTGGTCAAACAAAGTCCGTCATCCTTTCGGAGACGGAAAGTTGGTACCATACTTATTTGGGAAAGTAAAAACAATGAATGAGGATGCTTCATTCAAATGGTGCTCCTATCCTTCAAATTTAGCTCTATGCGACAACGATTACCCGCATCTCGAAGATGAACGATTGCGGGCAATCAAATCGAATCAATCTGGCTCTGAAGAAGACGAAGGCGTCGAAAAATTAGCCGAATAAAACTTTATTCCAACCTAGCGTCAGGTTAACGATCCAAGAAGGTATTAAAAACACTGATTTGATTGATCAATATGCTCTAGGAAATCACTGTGCGATGACCTCTACGATGTTCAATGGGTCCAATGCATGGCGCACTTCATAGGGGTTAATGAAAGCCGAACACTTCATCCTTTTTAACCTAAATGGCAACTGACAACAATCTATGCTGGTTTTTGTAAACATCAAGCGCTGAAGCAGTTCCTGTAACGAAATTTTTATACGAATAAAATTGTGGTGATTGTTTAGTAGTCGGAAGACAATCATTCACTGCAGCTTCAGCTCTGGTAGTGCAAATACCTAACTGGATATGACGAGGATGGAGTGCATCATTTTCGACAATGTGTGTTGACTTCAATGCATTTTTTGCAGTGGTTTCTTTGTCGCACAATTTTTTCTAGCATTATTTTTGTATTAAATCTATTGGCTTCCCACAACCATTCTGCCTGACGTGATCTAAAGCGTGCCTACGTTGTTACCCAGCGTGGCCTGTTCTATACTTATTACAATTTACTTACTTAGATATTTGGATGGTCCGTCTTCACTGGTTGTGCGGACCCTAACATAATTTCCACTTTTTTGGAGTTTTTCTCGTTTAGCCATCCTGGTTTCCTGGAGTCCTGAGATCAGCCCATCCAAACTCTGCCCCAGGTCGTCACCACCACAGGAAATCTGCGCCTTCGTGGATCTGAAGGAGATTTCCACCATGCGACCATTTTGATACCAGGACGGTGGTGGATCCTAGTACTTGTTTACTCTTAACTGGGTTTCCTGACGGAAACACGGGACTCCTCAGCTTCCGAGATCCTGCCGGTGGTATGAATCCTTCCGCCGCAAAGCGCAGCCCGACACCCAAGAACACCTCCTAGCTACAATGAGGTGATAAACCGTTAGGAAACATTGAAATATTCAAAAAAAAATTGTAGGGACTATTGTTTTTATGTTATGGATACCTCACCGTCTTCCTTGCTTACTGAATAAGACAATCTGGTGCTGATGGAGATAGTAAGACATTTTTGATG
The DNA here is from genome assembly GCA_009735665.1 of Angiostrongylus cantonensis. Lineage (NCBI taxonomy): Eukaryota > Metazoa > Nematoda > Chromadorea > Rhabditida > Metastrongylidae > Angiostrongylus > Angiostrongylus cantonensis. Next base: position 3,890,615 of record MQTX01000040.1, read on the forward strand.
CACTTACACGTCGATGTAACTCCATAGGCCTACAGGGTGTGTTTGATTGATATTTTCTTGTTTGTTTCGTT
>MQTX01000040.1:3890705-3947689 GCA_009735665.1 Angiostrongylus cantonensis
TATATATATATATATATATACATATATGTATATGCACAACGATGTGTTCTTATATAGTATGGAATGATCCAAGCCTTCCTATTTGTTATGCGAAGAAATCGCAACTGGGAGCGTCATGGACCTGATTTTCAACATCATTTCTAGAGCTTATTCTCCTTGATTTTGTTGTGTAAAAGTTTCTCTTTAGCTTTTATAGTGACGTTCTAAGCAAGTTAGTTGTTTTCAAAATCGAAAAGAAAAGTGTAAGAGGATTCTCCATGTTCAGAATTTACCAGGAGGCGAATACCACGATGACCATCTAACACTCATTTCAAGGCGCAGTTACGTTTTACAAACAGCGCATGTGAAGGGTTGTGTATGCTCTGTTTTGAGGATCTAGTTATGCGTGTTGTAGACTCTTGAATGTGTTGTCTATATGCTCACCAAAGACGTCTGATTGTTTTCTCGAAGTTGATCCATGTACACTTAAAATATAAGGGAAAAATGTTCGTAGCAGTTCCCAGGATCGACTTTCTATTAACCTCGGCAATGGAATATGAATAAGTTTTTTTCCGCAGCCCGACACCCAAGAACACCTCCTAGCTACAATGAGGTGATAAACCGTTAGGAAACATTGAAATATTCAAAAAAAAATTGTAGGGACTATTGTTTTTATGTTATGGATACCTCACCGTCTTCCTTGCTTACTGAATAAGACAATCTGGTGCTGATGGAGATAGTAAGACATTTTTGATGCACTTACACGTCGATGTAACTCCATAGGCCTACAGGGTGTGTTTGATTGATATTTTCTTGTTTGTTTCGTTGGAATTAGGTTACATATAAAATACATCCTTTGCACCAAGTTGTACTTCTTGCAATGTCCATTTCCTCACCAGTCTGCATTTTCCACGTAGATATTTTGCTTTTTGTCACCATTAGTGAAACAGTTCTGAGCAAATATACTCTCGTTTATCACATCGAATTCCAGACTGCTTCACAACCTTTATAGCCTATCTGGGGTTGGGAACTTTTGAAAATCCTTTGTAATGGCCAGCAAAACGTGTATATCTTCTTCAATCGATGGTCTTCTGAAGTACATGTCATGTCGGTGACGTAGAAACTGCATCAGTTTGGTGATATCTCACTACATCTGGAGCTCGAAGTTCCCAGGATCGACTTTCTATTAACCTCGGCAATGGAATATGAATAAGTTTTTTTCTTGTTCATCAATAGCGAGGTTGTTATACAGTATATATTTACTTCCATAGCAAAACACAATACGATACGACAGTAGCTGACGTTTCGGCAGTATCGCCTTCTTCAGAGCCTGGAAGGTTATATTGATACACAATTTATTAAGCCAAACGTTTCAATAACACTTACAAAAGACGAAAAACTCCATGGCAATCACATGATCAACAGCTTCTCGGAAAAGTCACCGCCTTTTTACATGACTTCCAATGAGGAAGGTAAGAACAGCTGATTATAGTCGCATATGGTTGATGACTGCGCCACCCTACATCAGAAATTGATCCGAAGATACGGGGCCAGGTCGCGTGTAACCTCTGGGCATTTCTCCCTGCTATTCATTGCGGGATTTTTGCATTTATCCAAAAAGCCTCAAGGAATTTGCGCGTTGGTGTTTTAGTCTCCTGTGCGAAGACATTGACTTTAACTTTAAAATCGTCTCCGCTATGCTTTTGTATCCTATGGGTTCCTAATGGGGTACTTTGTCTTACTTTTCGTTTACCATCTAGGTGTTCTTTCAACAAACACAAGGGCCTTCCCGTTTCGCCAATATTATTTATCTCCGCAATCACTGCAAAAGATCAGGTACGTGCCTGAATTCGTCCAATCACCGTCCATGTTGTAAGCGCAAATTACGCAATTTGTTGTTTCGAATAGACGGTCATACAAGCGGTTACGAACAAACTGACGACGTAGAGGATCCGATGGTATTTCAATTAACGCTACCAATCCCTCTAGACCTGCCTTTTTTAGGCATCGTTTTATAGCTATGTTTACTTCACCGCTAATAAAGGGCAACAGAAACAGGACTTTGTTTTGGCCAAGTGTTTCGTTTCGGCGCGTCGATCTCCTTCTGAACTTATCTCGAACTACTTGCCAACCGCTGTCCCACTGCCAGCCCTCTCATTTGTGTGTAATATTTCCAAAACCACCGGAAGATCGAGCAGTTTAGGCACTCATTTAGGAGAGCCATGGGCTACTGAATAGACAAGCCGTGCTTGTGTATTCCTCTTTCATGTTTAACAAGAAGTTCGTGGATGGCTTGCAGTGCTGAGCCATTCGATACATTGGTGTAGAGCGCGGAAACATCGAAAGGCTCCATCACGTACGCGTTGTGAGGAGACGCGCTATGTAGACGTTCTAGGAACATTTGGGTGTCATTTGTATTCAACATCTTTTTCGGTTTCGGCTCTGAGGAAGGCGAAATCGCCGAGACGTCAGCCATCGACCAACAACAACAACAACGACAACGAAGACCTATACCAACCGCGCACCAGCTAAACAATATCAGTTTATAAGATCGTAAATCACCTGTATCACCTGTAGTCCCGTTGATCGTCGAGTGACTCGAGCGGGTGCCAGTAAATCCTCTATTTTTCCCTATCGCGTGCAAGAGTAGCCCGGTGGGTTCTGCTCGCTTTAGGGACTTGTCGAGCATAATATCTTTCTTCCAGGATTTTCGTGAAGAAAAGAACACTGACCATCGGGACGGTGGTCTTTCTGCAGTACGTTTGACATCCCAAGGAATCTAGTCACTAACAGCCCTTGTCCATCGGTTATCATTCATAAGCATTACGTGTCCGGCCCACCTTGTCTTCGACTGTTTGGCGTATTGAACGGCATCTTCGATTTTCGATCGTTGACGTAGGTCGGAGCTTCGGATCCCATCCCTTACTTGTGTGAAAGGCTTTTGGCCGAATTGACTCGTAGAATACAATCCGCATAAAGCGAGAACGCACCCACACACGCATGCATGAATACGCCTAGCAAATTCAGAAAGTATGTGCCAAATCGGCGCAGCAGAAACAGGGAGTCCATCCCCTGGATCCACCTGCGTCTCAGGGAAGCAAAGGTCGCTTTTGGTCCGCGATTAACCCCCTATCCGCCACCGGGGGACGCGCCACCTAGCCTCGCGACTAACCGGCTCGTTCTTCCTCATATGAGGGAGATCCGTAGAAGAAATAAATATATTAATTATATATGCCGAGGTTTATAGAAAGTCGGTCTTTTAAGTCATTCGATGTTACTTCACTTTATACTAACGTGTCGAATGACTCCGCAATGCAAGCCATTCTCGAGTTGCTCGTTGAGCACGAGAAGAAAATAAAAATGTACGGCTTGTCGATTGCGCAACTGATAACTCTTTTAAAACAGTGTCCTAATAGTTTAATTTTTAGATGGTATGGAAAATATTTTGCACAAATTGGAGGGTTAGCCATGGGACAGCGTTTAGCGCCAAGCCTTGCCATCGCTTTCATGTCTGAGGTGGGAGCACCAGTTCTCGATCACCGACCCTTACTCTACTGTCGATACATAGACGACTGTTTCATCGTCTGTTCCACTCAAGAACAGATGGTTGAGTGCGTTGAACTGTTAAACTGACAGTCAGACAATATAAAATTTACACAAGAAAAACCGACTGAAAACTGGTTTCCATTCTTAAACATCCAAATAAAGCTCTCAGAAAGTGGCTATATAACAAAATGGTATCGTAAGCCAAGTAGTAAAAACATATTAGTTCACTACCTTTCCTCTCACCCCACATGAAAAAAGCACTTATCAAAAATATGTACTGTACGGCTAAAAACGTGTGCACAGGAGAAGAAGAAAGGAAGGAATAGCAAAACCTGGCACGAAAAATAGTCATTTTCAATGGGTACGAAGTAGAAGCCACTCGGGTTAGACAAAAGCGTAGAGTGGTTTGCCAAATTAATGTTTCAAACGTAAGTAAGATTCCCTTCAAGCCACCCTTCATATCAAATATAGTAAGTTACGTTATTGAGAAATGCTTAAGAAAATGTGGTCTTGAAAATTATATAACGATTATTGACATCCCACCCAATACCCTACTCCGTCAGTTAGTACGCAACCGTCTGTATGATCGTTTGTGCAGCTCAGAAAACTGTATAATCTGTCCCAACGGGAGAGACGGGGATTGCATGAGTTCAGGTATAACATACATGATCTAATGTAACGCGTCCGGTGAGGAAGGAATACATTGGGGAAACGGGTAGACCACTTTGTGTCCGCATAAAAGAACACCTAGATGGGAAAGTTAAAATACGTCAAAACACTCCTCTAGGTACGCATAGGGCACAAAAGCACAACGGCGATGATTTTGAAGTGACTGTGCCGATCCTAGCGCGAGAATCAAAAACATCAACGCGCAAAACTCTTGAGGCCTTTTGGATAAATTTCAAAAATCCAAAGATGAACCGGAAAGACGAATGTCTCACTATCACACGTGGCCTGGCGCCCTATTTCAAAATGATATTTGACCCGGAGGTGTGTCCTGCTCGCGACCCCACATAAACAACACGTGGGTCAGTCCCACTCGCAACACCACGGTGAGTAGCCTTTCTGTTCAATATGGTGTAAACCTACATTTGACCGTAACATCTTAGCCCACCATCTATTTAGACGTTTGATCTTCATTAATACTTTAGCCTTTTCCACCGAAAACTTAAAGTATTCTAATATAAAATCCGTCCAGGCTCTGAGGAAGGCGAAATCGCCGAAACGTCAGCCATCGGCCAACAACAACAACAACAACAACAACGACAACGAAGACATGTATCAACCTCGCACTAGCTAAAGAAGATCATTTTATAAGGTCATAAATAAAGGATAAAAAAGGATAAAGCTCTCGGCGTTGATCAATCCCTGAGGGATGCGCCATGCATTCGACTTCATTAAGTATCGTTGGAGGTGATTAAATGCATATCTGGCCTTTTACAATGACTCGCGGTGGCCTGCCGATGTATCGAGCCAGTGCTGCTATCCTCCCAGACAAGTCTGGTACCAATTTGCCGACCCCGGAGGAATGGAAGGCTTGGTGGGCCATGGGCGCATTCCACGTACGTGTCGCAGTGGCGCCTCCAACCACTGCGCCACACGCACCCTTGGGTCATAAAGGTCATAAATAAATATATTAACTATATGCAGAGGTTTATAGAAAGTCGGTCTTTTGAGTTATTAGCAAACTGCGTAATTTGCCCTTCCGGCGGGGACGGTGATTGCAGGAGTTCAGATACGATATACCTGATCTCTTGCAAGGATTGCGGAGATGAATATATTGGCGAAACGGGCAGACCCTTGTGTATCCGTATGGGAGAACACCTAGATGGCAAACGAAAAGTGAGACAAAGGGTACCCCACTAGGCACCCATAGGATACAGAAGCATAGCGGAGACGATTTTGAAGTTAGTCAATATCCTCGCACAGGAGACTAAAGCAATAACGCGCAAACTCCTTGACGCTTTTTGGATAAATGCCAAAAATCCCGAAATGAATAGCAGGGAGGAGTGCCCAGAGGGCACACGCGACCTGGTCCCGTATCTTCGGACCAATTTCTGATAAAGTTTTTCGTTTTACTGTAAGTGTTACTGAAGTGTTTGGCCTAGTAAATTGTATATTAGTATACCCTTCCAGGTCCTGAAGAAGGCGATATTGCCGAAACGTCAGCTATTATTGTGTTGTAATGTTCGTAGCATTTGCTACTTTCCTTAACACATGAAAAACAGTGCGCTATTTGGTTACTCGTGCTTACAAGGTTTGCTTGGCTGTAACCTTCAATAGCCCGTGGTCTTGATGGCTTTGAAAAAAAAGAAAGCATGTCAAACTTCGTCAACCGTGTACATCGTAATGACACCAGGCTTTTATTTTGTCGAGCCTCCAGATATCCTCTATCCATTCTCTGCTGACATTGGATCCAATAAATAGAACAGGAAGTTCAATAATTCCTCAACCATGGCAGCCTAAAATTGCCCATTTTAAAACGAAGCCCAATGAAGCTTTTCATCATTACAATTCTGAATCGTCGGCTTTTATGACTTTATCGAGTTGTCCGGATCTGTTCATTTCTTTCGCAAGCAGATCGCAGTTATCAGGCATGAAGAATTTATAGGAATGTGTTGCTTCTGTGCATCCAAGTGAATTCATTTCTAGGTTGACCATCATCAACCACTCTGACTGGTCATCATGGATACCATCATCATTCCCTTAGTCCTTAGCAGTTTTATTTATTTTATTTACTTGCTAGATGTCTTATTGACTAGAGGCACAAGAGGCTACTCGTTATACTCTCAATGTCTTTAGTTTCTCGTAAATTCTCGATAAGGGGCCGATCAGAGATAAAAATTCAATTTTTTTTTAAAATGGGAAATGACCCTTTTGTATTAAAAACCCAATTTCGGACATTTGACTAGCTAAAACTTTTTTTTTTACATTTTTTAGAGTTGATTTTTCACTTCTTTAATTAATAATTAATATTAATTAAAGAAATGAAAAATTTTTCAGAAATCTTTAATACTTTTCTTATCTATCATATGAATAGAGGAGAGGGTGCTTGTGGCGCAGTGGTCGGAGGCGTCCAACAACATACACAGGGAATAGATCCCAGCGCCCATGATCCACCAAGCCTTCCATCCCACCAGGTCGGCAAATTAGTAGCAGACTTATCTGAGAGGCTAGCAGCACTTGCTCGATGCATCCGCAGGCCACCGTGAGTCATTGTAAAGGCCATCCTTATGTGTATTCAATCACTTCCGAACGATGCTTAATGAGGTCGAATGCATGGCGCACCTGCACGGATTGTTCAACGCCGAGAGCTTTATCCATTACTTTTTAATCATATAAATAAACAAATATGAAAAATAGTTAGAAGGTACTCTGGCTTTTTCCATCACACATGTGCAGTTGAATTCTTGGTCGCCTCATCTTCACTGGTGGGACAAGCTCCAGCATAATTTCCTTCCGTTTCTCTCTCGCGTAATCGTCATCTATAATGGTGATCTTTTTCGTACGTGGTGGCGACCACGAGGTCCATTTCCAAATCCTAAAGTCGTTTCCATCTGCGGATACAGATGGTTAATGTTATACGCGAACACGTCTGCCCGTCGTTTGGTTGGTCTTCCAAGAGAACGGCTACATTCTTTTGGAATCCTGTCCACTGTTTTTTCCGTGCATCTGTCATGTGTTCTTCTTATTATGTCTGTATTTCTATTTTATTTTACTCGAAATATGCCGTCATCACATCTACCGTTCCGACCCTCGCACTTCTTGCATTCGATTCGTTTTTCTTGTATCCACCGTCCACACCGTCCACAAAGGTCTTAGAACGTTTCGCGTGTTCTTTCGCCTACAGGTTGGAGGTCGTACACGTGCGAAGTGATTTCTGTAATCAGATGACCATCTAATTTGTTTTTTTCGCTTTTGGAACATTGGTTCTTCATGGAAAACTGGGTCTTTGTCTGTGGCGGCGACTTATTCAGCGTCCGAATCAACTAACAAAGAAGATCGGAGTTACAATGAAGTTACAGCATCTCCTTCTAGCCTAGCTGCGAGGCAAATGTTTGAAACGGTAGTTGAGAGACAATTTAGAATATGCGAGAATAGATGCATAACGATTACAAGTAAAACAGTTACTGTAGAAGACATGAGGTGACATAGAAATAGGAACTATTTAAGGAATAGTTACTATATTGTCTTCTTTATGCTTGGTCCAATCTTTTCTCCCGCTTCGTTGAGTTCTTTAATCATATTTCTCTACTTCATTGGTACTCCTCGATAAAATGGCGATGTTATCCGCGAAACGAATATTTCATAGGGATTTTCCATCAATACGTGCGACCTTCTCCTCCCAGTCGATTGACTTCGTAGCAGTAAGCAGCGTTGGCTACGTTGTTTCGCCTTGTTTAAACCATTTTCCCCATGGTATCGTGAGCAATCGGTGAAAAAGCTGTATTTTTATAGCGTAGTTCCAATAACCGTCAGATAAAGTTATTATTTCGGATGGTTCCACTTGTAGGTCGAAGACTGCTGATGGGTTTTGACACTGTCCAACGCTTTTACTTGGTAGGTAAAGATTTCGACGAGGAGCAGATGGTACTCCCGATAGATTTCTACAACACGTGACAAGGTTTGGATATGGTTCATGCAGCAGAATCCCCGTCGAAAACATGTCATTCACCTGTTTATGCCTTATCCAAGGTCTTCGTTATGCGGAAAAGAATAACCTTTGTGAACTTCTAGAATACGCTCAATAAAGATGTTGGATGGTAGTTACGAAGGTCCTTTCGGTCACACTTCTTGGATAAAATCACTCTGTGTGACGTGCTCCACTTATTTGGAATGTTCGTATTATGTTATGTCAGTCGCAAGACGTGCATGTAATTAATTACCTCTATTTCTAAGGAGATTAGCAGTGAGGTTATTAATTCCTGGAGCTGTGTCTTTTTTTTCACGCTTTCTTTGTAGTTTTTCTTCAGGGGAGATTTTAGGGCCTGGTACGGTGATTGTAGAAAGGAAAAGCTTGGTATAGAACCTTTCCATTATTAATTCCAAATCGTGGCAGGATGTACTTAGTGGTAGTCCCATCTTGTTCATCAGGGCGGTAATGGAACATTACGGTCGCAAAGATCTTGACGACACTTCGTCAGAGTGGATCTTTTTTAAGCTGCTTCCATTAACTTTTCTACCTATACCGATATAAATCCTCCTGCAAAGATCTTTTACAGCCCTGTTAAGTGTGCTGCAATACCGCCAAACATCATTTTCCTTCTTTTTTCCAACAACTTCTTAGTGGAAATGAAGATGCGGTCCGAATTTCTTGTTTGAAGAACTGAAGAGAGTTTGTCGCAGGTTTTAAGTCCTTCGGCCAGTAACTTGTAGTGCTCGGTCGGATCTTCCATTGTTTGCTAGTCATATGAGAGGATCTTATTAAGGATTTTCTCGTCATAAACGACTTTTATGGTTTTCTTGGGCGATTTTCAGCTTATGGGTGAATCAAGTCTTCGCACAAAGAATGCGGTGATCAGACCAAGTACGGAATCCAGGAACCGATGAGGTGTCAAAGAAGCACCATTTCTGTTAGTCAGAAAATGATTGATCTCCGCATTAGTCGTGCCGTTAGACTCCCATTTCCATTGACGACATTCTTTCATCACACATATTATACGAAATGCTTCAGAAATGCCTAAGGACACACAGAAGGTCCAGAAAATGTGGAAAGTAAGTTATTTTGAAGTTATTAAAGAAAAAGCGCAACAAACTAGAATGCAATTTGAAAAACGCAGAAAGGGGTGTGATTTTCTTAGCTGGGCGTTTCGGGACATTTCTCCAAGGTTATCCTTCTCTGAATTTAGTGCTGTGTTAATAAGACGAACTCAAAAGCTTACAATGTCCGCCAACGAATATTTTAGGAGTTGAAGGTGCATCTGCACTTAGGAATTACGCACAATTATATAAACTAGAAATGAACGAATTTGTATGGAATTCCTAATCAAAAAATTATTCATAACACTAAAAAGTGGGCAACCAAGTTGACTTTTATGGATTATCCGAATAATGCAATGTAATTGCGAATTGTGTTTACCGACTTCCTGTTATACTCGATTTTGTTCAATAAGTTAGCATTAACTTTCTGATTAGGCACGAGGCTGTCACGAACAACATTTGTTCAGCATAATCGGTGTTTCGGTGGTTTGTCCTAATTCTAAGTCTGGAGAGGTCAAATTTATCTGCAGCCTGCTCAAACTCAGTCAAACATATTCATAATTCCGGCAGAAAAAGGTGCCTAAATTTCTTTCACACAGGAAACGTCTTTTTTACACATTTGTCGTTTTTGGACTTCTTTTGACTTTGGTATTGATTTTTACTACCGTGGGTAAATGGCAGTTTGTTAAAAAATTATTGATTTATCACCTCCTTCCCAATAAGTCTTTCAGTTATTGATGGAGACCGGCCTCACAGATGCTTACACATGTGCATTGCTCGGGTCAAAAAATAAGCTCGAGGTACCGGATGAGTTTATGCGTGACCATCAGATACACCTCCCTGTAGGATCGCTTAGGATTTTCAGAATTTATCTAAAACACTTCTAGGATTTTGCGTTCTGATATTTTAGATTCCAGTACGGGAATGGTTACTTCTACGTCAAAATTTTTGTTGTGCATCTGCATCTCAGGCGTCCCTATTGGTGTATTTTTGTTTGACCTTTGGTTCCCCACCTAAGTGTTCAATGCGCACAGTGTTCTCTCCGTTTCACCAACCTACATCTCCACACTACAAGAAGTTGATATACCGTACCGGAGTTCAAGCAACCATCGTTTCTGCCATTAGAGAAATTCGTGCAATTATGGTTGGACCAGAATATTCCCATTTGGATTGGAGGGACTTCTTTGATCTGAGACAAGTCTGGTAACAATTTTCCGGCCTTGGTGGGATGACAAGCTTGGTGAGCCGGGAGCGGGATCGGACCATTACCATGTCGTGATGAACGACATCAGTGCAACCGCGGTACCCACTCACTGCTATTACGAATCTCCTGTAGAATGGGTAGATTGTGAAGTACGAAATATAAAGAGCACTTAGTCCTAGACTAGAATTTATATTAATGTACGCAGGAACCGAGGGATGGTAGATAAAAAATAGTATAGTGGACGTTAAGAAATGCAGGTATCCTCTAGGCACTACAACTATAAAAATGTACCCACTTGTTTTTAGCCGATATGAAACAGCTGGAAATAATTTATGTACCATAGAACAATATTACCAGATGTGACTATACCACAGTAGACCTCTTCTGTGGACGACAGTGATGAAGGGAAAAAGGTAGGAAAAAATGCAGAGCTGAAAGCGTCATGACTCTCGAACACTAATGAACACTAATCGTACAACTTGAACAAGTTTTCATCCGCGTTTTTTTTTGCAATCTGGTACTTATATGGTTGTCGTTTAGATTGTAAGCTTTTCTCAGGCTTTCAATGGCAGAATCAGGTTTTTTGTTAATGTATGACGTTTTTGTACAAGATTGAGACTTAGGCTTTCTCTTGTAGCCCGCTATTTCTTCGTCTAAACTAGTTACTTGGATACTTGGACAGCCCGTCTTCATTAGTTGTGCGGCCGCAAGCACAACCACCAATTTTCTTTTATTTGGGGACTTGCCGGTTGAGCCATCGTGGTTCCCCTGCGATCTCGCAGTTAGCCTGGCCAAGGACCAAAGTATTCACATAATCATCAACTATTCGTAGTACATCTGCACAGTTCTGGTCTCTCATTTCTGTATGTATTCCAGTTTCTCACCCACAGCAGTTAAAGCCACGTATGCTTATCTGTCGTAGCGACAAACGCAATCGACTACAACTTTCGTTCATAGTGCTCAGCAGAAAAAACTGCTTAACTCATGATGCCAAATGTACCTAGCTTTATCCCTTCGCATGATCGCGGCGTTTTACTATTTTGAGTCAATGTTTGTGTTAGTGGAATTTGTTCATGTTTTCGTAATTTTATCACCGTTGGCCCACGAATAGGACTATGATCATAGCCCGTGCCCATTACTTCTTAAGATGCTGTAAGTCATCAGAACAGCTTTACTCACTTTTTGACAACATGATGCTCCCACATGTTTTCTTTGTTTTAATAATTAATTGCAGTATAATCGCTGCGCACGTGTACTTCATTAGTTTGGCTTCTGTACTTCCCCAAGTTTATGCGGAAATTTGGTGTAATACATTTCTTTTCTTTAAGAGAAATGTTTCCTTTGCCGACATTCTTTATAGCTATGTTTAGAAGAAGTGGAACAGCTAATAGTTCCTGATCGTTGTTCATTGTAAACCTCAGACGCAGTGGTTACAAGCCTTTATTGTTAACAACGCTTCGGCATCATCACTTTCTTCAGGGTCTTCCAGTAAAAGTTCAAGTTGACTGTCCACAGCAATTACTCTTTTTGATGTGTTCTGTTGTTGTTCCATTTGATTCTACTCAGTGTTCTTCGCAGTCACACTGAGTAGAATCAAATGGAGCGGACAATTGTATGAAATAAAAACAGAATATGTATTCGTTCTTTGATGAGCTTACACGAGGTTGACAATAATATTTATTATCGGCTAACGTTTCGACGTCTTCGTCTTCATCAGAGCCGATGATCCGAGTCGATGTTCATCAACATGGTCATTAGACGATAATAAATATTATTGTCAACCTCGTGGAACCTCATCAAAGAACGAATACATATTGATTAAGCACACCGAGGTTCAAAGAAAGTCGATTTCGAAGTAAAAACAGAATATTTTCCGGAAATTTACTACCACTTTGTCTTCAACATCAACATTTCCAAATTTTATATCATAACAACCTCGCGATTACTGAACAAGAAAACTACGCATTCATATTCCAATGCGAGGTTAATAGAAAGTCGAACCTGGGAACTGTTTCCAAATTTTTTCACATATTCTTTTCGATGAGCTTTATGAGCTATAGTGTTTTTTATAGTTGCTTTTTCATACGGATAAAGGATAAAGCTCTCGACGTTGATCAATCTCTGAGGGATGCGCCAAGCATTCAACTTCATCAAGCATCGTTAGGAGGTGAATGAATGCATATCTGTCCTTTACAATGACTCGCCTGCCAATGTATCGAGCCAGTGCTGCTATCTTCCCGGACAAGTCTGGTACCAATTTGCTAATCCCGGAGAGATGAAAGGCTTGGTGGGCCATGGGCCCGGTGATCGATTCCGCGTGTGTGCTGCAGGGTGCCTCCGACCACTGCACCACACGCGCCCACATGCTTTTCCATATACATAGTTTGTAATACGATCCCCTATCTAAGTCGAGGAAGGCCAAACTGGTGCCAGGTCAAACACTAATTTTTTTGAAATACAGATGCGAATTCACGAGGCGGAGAATAACGTGGTCCCGTTCTACGTGATTTTGCATAGTTTTGGTTGTCAAAAATGGGTTCGATTACTAGTGAAAAACTCATTTGTATTGTTTGGTATACCAACAAGGTGAAGTTTGTATGCGACATAAGAACTTCATCGGAAGCATTTGTTATGCCTTGTTTCGAATGCTTTTAACTAAAGCTATCTTATTGTAATGTACTCACAACGTTAAACGACAAAGGATAGAGCTCTTAGCGTTGATCAAATCCTCAGGGATGCGCCATGCATTCGACTTCATTAAACATCATCAATGAATGCATGTGGTCTTTACGACTCGCAGTGGCCTACCGATCTATCGAACTAGCGCTGCTATCCTCCCGGACAAGTCTGGTACCAATTTGCCGACTCCGGAGGAATGGAAGGCGTGGTGAGCCTTCGACGCTGGGATCGATCCCATGTGTTTTGCAAAGCGCCTCCGAGCACTGCGGTACACGCGCCCATGTCCTGGCAGTGTAACAATCGAGGATTGACTAGATATGTCATATCTGTTTACAGCGTGATGACATAGTAGGATCTCATTCACCAACGGTAATTAGCACTTAAGATGCTACTCGAATTCTCATGCAGTCGCCGTATCTAATTTAGGTTTGATCACCTGCAGTCTCGCTTTGAACTGAACCGAAGTCGTGCCAGTCACCCTGCACTAACTCTTAATTTTTCCATTTTTTGTTTTATTATTCTGAATTTCTATGTATTTCACCGGTGATTTTGGTGTTTTTTCACAGCCTACATATCTTAAGAGCTTTTTTTAAAAACATGTTCTTCTACGATTTTGGAGAACCTCACATGTGATCAAAGAGAAAACTCGTCCATTATTAAACTGTGGTGCTGTCAACAAATGACGCCTGGTGTAGCAACAAAAATGAAGCATATTTCGGTGTTTTTTGCGGTATTTTATTTTTTTGTATCCATCTATTCCATAAGATGACAATGTCTCATCGTAATGATTGAAGACGAGGCAACGACCAATTACTGATGAAGAATACTTCATCAAATTTACTTAACATGTAGTGGACTCGAAAAAACTCACCGCTTTTTTACATTAATTCCAATGAGGAAGGTTAGAACAGCTGAATATAGTCGCATATGGGGTTGATGACTGCGCCACCCCACATCAGAAATTGATCCGAAGATTCTGGCCCCGTATCTTTGGATCAATTTCTGATGTGGGATGGCGCACTCATCAACCATATGCGACATAGTGGACTATTATAGTTTCTCCATAAACAAAGAAATTGAGAAGTTGAGGACTTAACTCGTTTACAGAAGAGACTTTCTCGTTTTGTTCTATGAATTTCTAGAAGTGTTCTTTCCACATCAGGTTTTATTAAAGATTGGATTTTCTGAAAAGAATGAATTAATTTAGGTTAAAATGGAGCATTATAAAAGCATTTAGAGGAGCATCAGGCATCATTATTGCACTTCGACGCAACAGTGTGACTTCAAATATTCATTAAATTCGTCTTATTGGACTATGAAAACATCTATCTTGTTTGCAGAAATGAATAAATTGCGCTGTTTGGTTTGTCATTGCGATTATCCAGGACACCTGGACACTTGGACGGCCCGTCATTACTGGTTGTGCGGGCCTCAGCATATTCTCCATTTTTCGGAGTTTTGCTAGTTTAACCACCGCGTTTTCCTGGAGTCTCGAGGCCAGCATGGCCAAAGTCTGCCCCAAGTCGTCACCAGCACAGACAGTCGTCACCCCTGTGAATCAGTGGGAGATTTGCCACCATATGACAACTTTGATAGCAAGACGGTGGTGAATCCTGGCTTTGGCGTAATAGTATAGCATAAAACAATATTAAAGTTATACCTGTGCTGATTTCAATAGTTCACCATCTTGTGGCGAGGTGTCCTTAAGCATGGAAATTCGGTGTGCTTATATAGAGAAAATGTTAGTCCTCTGTTTACCAGTAAGAATCTCGAACAGTGGGAATCAAATCAGAGAAAATAGACTAATCTAGAGTACCTAGTCTATATTGGATATGCTGTCGAATAATTTAAAAAATTTCATCAAAACTGCGTAACAAAAAAAAAACGCCCGCAATGAAAACGAGTCGACATGGATTCATGTCAGCCGATGGCGGTGATCTGCTTAAGCATTGGAGTGGGTATCGGAGTGGGCGTCGCTTTAAGAGATTTTTGTTAACATCTCAATTGGTAGGGTAAGGATTCTGTGCATTCCCAGAAATAAGTGAAGTTTGTCATTAAAAAAGTGCTAATCTGCAAGCTGAATATGATCTGTCTGTCTCTTTTTACATGACTATTTGCAACTCGGAGCATTGTTTATATCCAGTCTTTATCTTCATTTTAATTCAGCAGAGTTGATTGTGGAGCAGCATAATCGTGGCCTTGATGAGGTCTCGAAGAGGCACTAGCTCCAATTTGTAGAGATGTGATCGAACTCTCCATGTGTCGCCTCACTACGTTTCTTAATCCGTCATTCCTTCATCGATCTCGTAAATGGGTTTCGAATGAGATAAGTTATTCCTTGAACAGGAACCGAGGCGACCTGAACATTGTATTGTTTCTATTACAAATTATTTCAATTAACGTTCAATGTCGTCTTATCTTCTAGTTCTGTTAATAAACGCATATTTTCCGCAAAAACTTCGCAAATGACCCCAATCAGTAACTGAACGGACCTTCAAAAATCTCATCCACGTATGAAATCTCGGTTCAGCTTCTCCTGAAGCTACAGATGGTTCCCCCATTCTACAAGGACTTAAAATGGACTTTAAGGTACTGGAAAGGCGACCAATATTTTCCTTCTTTGAAATGTAATTGTATCAACGGATGGCTCCCTTATCTCTGATGCACCATGTACGTCCCAGTAGTGAAAGTCAGATCTGGGCATGATTTTAGAACATATTTTTTCTTTCAAAGCGAAAGAAAAAAATATTCAGATTCGTCAGATTCTGCTTGCTCATCTCTTTGAGTTCACAGTGCACTTTTAACACTTTCATGACAAGGCTTTTTGTATGTGTCGTTATTTTTCCGATAATTAGAGCACTAAAATAATTGAGAACTTGACGTACTTATAGACGACACTGTATTCCATCATTGCATGGATACACATATTTTCTTTAAAACATCTTGAAAACTCTGGATCTGATCAAAAGTTTGAACTAATAAGATAGAAACTTGAACACGAACAAAAAATAACTTTTCTTGGCGTGTGGTCAGGCGCATCATAGTGTGTCGTGCTGGACGAAATCCCACTTGTTAAATCGCTTCTGCGCTCGAGAGCGGATAGTGAAGAAAAAAGTAAAGAGAGAATAGTTGTGCACTCCAAAAGGTAAGACATAATCGTGCTAAAATAGCAATTTTATCCGAGTTTCAGAGATTTTTGGACTCCGCCCATTCTTATCTTATTTGGTCAAGTTAGGAGCGGATGTAGCGCAGTGATTAGAAGTGCACTGCAATGCACGGGCAGTCTTTGGTTCGATCCAGCTCCATGGGTTCACCAAGCCTTCCATCCCTCTAAGATCGCCAAATTAGTACCAGAATTTTATGGGAGGATGAGGCACTAACTTGATACCTCGCTAGACCACCGTAAATCATTGTGTGAGACATATGCGTTCAATCAACTCTGACGATGTTTGATGAAGTAGGATGCATGGCTACTCCCTCAGGGATTGACCAACGCCTAGAGATTTCTATTCCTTTATTAGTCAAGGTCACAAAGAGTTGAGACATGATTGCGTGATTGTGAAGGATGCAGTTGTTTTAGAACAAGTATGCACTGGAGTTAATACATGCGATCATGAATGTGCTGAAGCTACTATGATATTCCACAAAATGAACGCAGTTTCTCATAATGATGAGGCATAAGTATTTGGGTCCAGAAAGCATATTTGGTACTATGAATTTTTCCAATGACATCTCAGATGGTAGGATTAATTGGGGCGCGTGTAGCGCAAGGGGTTAGACAGACAAGTTCAACATCGCCCCTAGGCTTATCAAGCCTTTCATCCCTCAAGATTGATAATTTACTTCCACACTTGTCCGGGAAGATAGCAGCACTGACTCAACACATCTAGAGACCACGATGAGTAATTGTATAGTTTAGACATGCATTCATTCATGTCTAACGGCGCTTGAAGAAGCCGAATGCATGGCTCATCCCTCAAGAATTCATCAAATTCGAGAGCTTTATTCTTTTTATCCATTATGATGCAATTTGATCCAAACTGTGTTAGTGTCCACAGTGTCAGCGAAGACGGGCTATTGTGTGGGTGATCTAATCACTTGGCCTAAATTTGAGGGAGTTAGGTTGTTTAACTTTTTTGAACTCAGTTCTGACAATCCAGCCGATCTTCGCTCCACATAGAGTTTCAATTTTCGGATCCATTACAGTGGTTAAATAAGTCGAACGAGTCAGGATTTTGTACCCAAACTCGTTCAACTTTTGGATTCTCGCTTGTGGAATAAGTGATGACGCCCGTAGTCCAAGGGCATATTTGCTCCTCTTTGTTAGTTAAGTAGTGACCGGTACAGACGTCACAGTTGCTGGTGCATTTTGTCGATTTCGTGACAGTACTTCTCTGCTGTTAGGATTTCGTCACTATTCAAGGAGTTGTATTGGTTACTTCCGTGTGCATACGACAGTGATTTCCCTATGACCTTCTTTTGTAACGAAATTGGTTTGAAAAATGTTTCAGTTTCAGAGCTTTGTCCAATCTTGCACAGAAGGTCGTCGGTTTTAAAGTGAGGCAGACTTCATAATGACGAACTTTTTGTTTTCAGTCCAATCAATGCGAGGTCCATCTGGTTTGTTTTTGACTTTTTAATTCTGTTAATGTGTTGCTTCCAAGTTGTCGTTTTACATATGAATAATACTTCCGTAAGCTTTCGTCACGTTGTATGCGTCTATCTGTTCCAGTTGTCACCTTCAAATACTCATCGTTAGTGGCGACTTAATTTCTACGATCCACCTTATTCTCTTAAAGCTCTCTAGAATTCAAACAAACGTCGACATGTATCATCATTAAAGGTTCCCAGGTCATATCATCTTTGATGTTGCAGACCATCGTTTCTTCGACTTCCTATACAAGTCTCGATTTGTTAAAACTCTTCGTTTTATACGCGGAGCATTCACTGTTGGAAAAATATGTTGATGAAAAAGTATCAGAAGAGGTCATTTGTAACTTAGGACATTCAAAATGAATAACTGAGTTGAAGATTTTGCTTATCTATTCACTAAGCGCACGTTTTCTTTGAAGAGTGCATTCGCTTATTGAACTGCCTCACTTCCTAAGATTTGTGTTTGTTATAAAGAATTTTCAGTATACTATTCTTATCATCGTTTTGTATATTGGTAAAACCAAAATTAATAATTGAAGTAGTTAGCTTAAGTAATCTAAGAGTCTAGTGCTACTAGCGTTTAGGAAGTTCTTGTTTCGAATGCCCAAATGTAGCCTGATGCTTCATAGAAGTTATAAACGCACCAGCCATCTTCCCAAATGGAAGCGCAAGTCACCGAGAACGTCAATGTCAACTTGACATCTTCGGCCTAACTCTCCTGTTAGTTGTTCTCAAGTAGTAAATCTTGTGCCTTATTTACTTTACTATTTACTTGTTTTGGCCATTTTGGCTTTTCGTGATTGATGAATTCCAAATCTGAAATCAGCGCTAGTCTTTTCAAACGTGGGCAAGGTTTTGTTTGGTATTATTGTTGACAAAAGCTGAAATGCATAAGTGATCTTAAGCATTGTGAAGAGGTATAATTCTAATTCCGACAAACCATTTCGAATTGAAAAATTTATTTTATATTGTTTTCTTTTTGAACCCCATTAAAATATACAGATGGTCTTTGTAAACAATATTCTTTTATTCTTGTAATCTCTTACCTTGTCTTTTGAATTTAAAGATTGAGGAAAATACTAGTTTCGGGATGACACGAAAACGAGGATTTTCAAGAATTGTTCCCTCTACTCGATTCAAGCCGAATGTTTATTCTCTCAAGTTGTCTGTCAGTTTAAGAGCTCTTTGTCTGGCCCTTCTTACTGCATGTACACTTCCATTGACTTGCTAAATTTTAAACAGTTTTTTGTTAGACGCTGGCTCTTGCAATTTTTGAGGATTTGATAAGAATGGAAAAAACTTTGTTTTTCGGGATTATGGGCGGACCGTGCACTGACTGAATCTGCCAAGAATCGCTATGTCAAATGCCCGGAAGTGCCAACGAAATTTCTTGTTAAGGAAGCGCGAGGTGTTATTTTATTCTTTTTTTACGCAGAAGGTGACGCTCCGGCGGATTTCGCTAATCGCTATGTCAAATGCCCGGAAGTGCCAACGAAATTTCTTGTTGAGGAAGCGCGAGGTGTTATTTTATTCCTTTTTTACGCAGAAGGTGACGCTCCGGCGGATTTCGCCTTCCTCTGAGCGTGGAAAGGTCAAGTTGACAGGAATCTACCCGGCTAAACACCTCCATAACCAAACAGAGAAAACGCTAAACCAGGACTTCAATCATATTGAACGCAGAATGGCTTCATCGCACACTCACCGCTTTCTATGAGTCTTCCACTGAATATGTCACGTGGAGACCAACCGCACGGAGTTTACATGGAAGCGTAATATGCCTCTAACGTCAAAGTAGCAGTCTTAAATACTGCCCGATATCACGCGTGATAATGAGGCAATCCTCCCTGCGGTTTATTTTCGGATTTTCGGATTATAAAGAATTACTTGCTCAATGCCGATGTTAATAGAAAGTTGGTCGTGGGAATCTTCAGATTTTATTGCAGTTTTGACCAAGTTACTAGTTAAGGGTGTGTGTGGCGCAGTGGTTGGAGGCGTCACTGCGGCGCGCAGGTGAAATGCGCCCATGGCCCACCAAGCCTTCCATCCCACCGGGATCGGCAAATTGGTACCAGACTTGTCTGGGAGGATAGCAGCACTGGCTCGATACATCGGCAGGCCACCGCGAGTCATTGTAAAAGGGCAGATAGGCATTTAATCACCTCCAACGATACTTAATGAAGTCGAATTCATGGCGCATCCCTCAGGGATTGATCAACGCCGAGAGCTTTATCCTTTTATCCTTTATATTGCAGTTAGAAAGTAGCGTGAAAGGGCAGACGGTGAAAAAAACAAAGACTTTTATATTAGTTTCCTCAACGAAAACCTCGATGTTGTTCCTTTTTTGTTGACTGCGATTTGCGCGTGCTATGCGACTCGTCCGGGTTTTATTCGTAGGCTTTCTCTCCATGTAGAGTACCCACAAATCGTTCCCATTACTTTTTGTCCATTGCATTGACTTTGTTCATCTTAATATCTAAAACTTTGAAATTGATAGGTTTCTTTGGTTTATTGTTGCTTCAGTTTCAAATACATTCATAAGAGGAGAATTTTGCTCCCAATTTTTTTTTTTGTTTTTTAGAAACGTTGCCTCTAGTTTCGATGACTTCCAAGTATCAGCGGACTACGATGTTTTATATGACTTTCTCAAAAACTTCTTAGATGCTTTTCTTCTTATCTCAGTGCTGTTCTCTAGTACGTCCGCGCTTTTATAATTAATTGTAAAACAGTAACTCTTAAAAGTATTTTGCGTCTCATTGTAGATGTACAAGAGGGTAGTGCAAATGGCTTGCAATTTGTGCGTGATGAGGAGGGGTTGGGTGGTTTTTTGCTCGAAGTATTGGGGATGATTAAGCTATCCGTTTCCTAATTTAACGATCGTTGCAATAAATAGCTTATCCTTTTTTTCCGGTGCACCATTAAGAACCATCTTCATGTTTTCAGGACGCAACTGTTACTGACAATCTCAATAAAGCTTCTTTAGCTTCTATTTCTAGCTGTTTCTTTCAGTGTTAGTTGGGAAGCTGTCTTAACTTTTTTACGACCACGCACCTTGATTTCAAACGCTGTTATACGTTTGATTTCAATGCTCGTTACGGTTGTTCTCGTATTACACGCGGTCCAGCGGGCCCGACATGCAAAAACGGCCGCAACTGTGAAAGTGTTAACCTTTTCAATGCACAAGTTTAATTGATAATATAAATGAGCATGATTCAGATGTGTGAAAATGATAGGATAGTTTCAAATTTGGTGTTCTATTTTATTCGTTGACTTCTATTCTTGTTAGAAGTAAATTGTATGTTCATGAAAACCTATGTTGTTCACAAATAAGGAAAGGGCTCTTAATAGGTAGAACCACTGCTGTCAATACATCACCATCAATTGGCATCGTATGGGAAAGTATTTTTGAAATTTTGGGGAAACGCAGTGTCTTCTAACGGAAGGGCACAGCTGCGTTAAACTGATGTTTATCTAGAAATCTAAGCTTTCGCCATTTTCATAGCAAAGACTTGTTGTTTGGAACTTCACTTAATGCGGAGAGCTTAGCTAATCACCCTTACTAATGCAATGATTATTTGATTTTTATTTATAGTTTACGTTTTAGTCTACCATATTAGCCACGAATAAGTTAGAGATCCCATTGCAACTATTTACTCTATTCTCTACTACACAGACTTGTAGTGTATTCGAATTTCAAGACGGCAAGACTATCAAAATTATCACGTCCGACTTTCTATTAATCCCGGCATTGATTGAATAATTCTTTCTACTTCCGTTTAGTAAACACGAGGTGTTAAACGGAAGTAGAAAGAATTATCAAAACTAGGTTAAGATTTCTGTGTGTTGAGTAGAATATGTTGATAAATGTAGAATAATTGTACGGTCTAAGTGAGCGACTGCTAATGGCAGGATGTGGATGTGAAAGCCCTGGGGAGAGTCTAAGTGGAGAAGCTGGAGTGCTAGGCTCCACGAAAGTCGGATGTTCGTGCTGGGAATATCAGTCATCTCTCGAATCCAGAGATAGACGGATTGCCGACAATGCTGAAGTGAGGTGTTCTCCCTGTCTAGCCTATTGCTTTCAATACCTACATTTCGTTCGAAGGGCAATGATTCCTCTGTAGTCGTGAGTCCTTATGGAACACAACATTACTGTATTGCAGGAAATTGATGAGTGGTGCCTGATTCCAGTCACTAATCGCCTTTTTTGCAAAGAGAAAAAAGAAATGATTGAAAGTCGTGTTCCTTTTATTCTCTATCATTTCATAATCCTATTGCTCTTTTTTCCTACGAAGTAGAGCCTAAAATGCATTTATTCCAAATGCATTCAGTTGCGAAAGTGGTCATCAATTTTAAGTTTAGGACGAAATATCTCAGCTCGTAATGGACATCATCACTTGACCAATTGGAATGTGCAAATCTTTATCAACATTTTTTGAAGTGTTCTTTTCCCCCCATGATGAAATCCTAATATTCTGGAGCCTAAGAGCTCTACCTTTTCACTTTTTCCATTCTTTGCACCTTTTCCAAGCTTTTCCAAGACTTCTCGAGGCCTTGTATATCAAGTACAAAATCAATTAAACCAGTAGGATTTGGTCCAGCTTAGGTTAATGTTTGCAGCTATCGTGTTAGCCTTTGAGCTTTTAAATGAATCTAATCTTTGGATTTTTAAGAAATTCTTATTCAAAACAACTTTGAAATGAAAAAAATATGTTATAAAATCTACACATGTGTATGTAGCAATACGGTAGAGCTTTTTCTATAATCCTGTGAAGTTCTCAGTTCCTCAAGTACTCCACTGACTGAGAAGTTGTCTTCAATTGTCGAATGATCAACATCAAGCGTTTTGTTCTAAATAGGAATCGATTAGGCCTGACGTCCACTATAAATTTGTTCTTGTCATGTTTTTGTTGGCATCGTCTTTATTTCACAATGTATATGAGTTTATGAACCGCAGTTAGATCTTTATGGTCACGTTATTCCATTTCACTGTTACTGCTATTATCGTAATTATCCATTTATTTACGTTTATTTACTACTTAAGTTTTATTTATTATTTTTTGTTTATATTTAACGTTCTATTTTCATGTATTGTTATCTCGTTCTATTTTTCTCCTTCCTGTTTTTTTTTTCTCAAAAAGTGAACTCGTTGAATAGAAGGCTGCCTGTTGTACAAAAAAGAAGTACTCTTTTAGAAATCCTGAAGATCTTCATGGTCTTATTCCATAAGCCTCGGTGACGAGTCTCAATGGTTTCCTGAAAAAGAGTTTTTAGATTTCTTTGGGATTAGCATGAATCTCGTCAATTTTACAGTTTACAATACTGGGTTGTTATTCAGTTTTAGCAGCATCATTTAGACGATAGTCACTGTGTTTTCAACAAACTCATCTAAATTGGGAAACGTTCGTTAATGTGGATTGATGAAGTTTCCAAACTCGGCTGTCGTTCTAATAAAATTTCTCCCATGAACTACCATTAGATTTTGAGAACGTTTACTGAGCTGAAGAGTAAACCACTTTTTGAGCAGCTTTTGCGGTTTGAGCTCTCTTAACGGTCAGAAAATAATATTTTCTGCTCAATTCGATTTACTTTCTATAAACCAGCTGAGAACTACTTCATTGCTCCTTCTCTAATTACGGTAGTTCTCCCTTGGTGTAAAGTTATCGTGTTCATTTTCCACATCAGTGGTGACGTCTGCTTGTTGTTATTATCAGTGTGATCACTACAGCATGGTTCAATGGGTTTTAGTTTTCCTTAGAAAATCAAAACTTCATGGTCTTTATGAGAGTGAACAATTAACTTTTTCTAGACTTATGAAATTCATATTTCTTTGGTGCTAGTTGATATTGTTGGTTAAGGTAGGCCCATGCATGGTCCTCATATTTTAATGAGACAAAGTTAACAGAATTCATTAAGTTTTAATGAACAGTAAAGTACTTTTTGAAGTACTTCTAAGACTCACTTTCTTTTAACCTCAGTGTGACTAATCAACATTCTTTATCAACCTTGTGGAAGCTTAGCAATCAAAGAATACATGTTTCTTAAGTATTTCAGCATGGTGTATTGGGGTTCGAAGAACCCTGCTTGAAGAAAAAAAAGAGTAACATTTTCGAATAATCAGTAACCTTACTTGGGTGTGTTCGAAGACAACAAAGAAGTGGAAGCTAGTATTTCGCCCCAATTAGGTGTTGGGCGGTTCGGCGCCGTCCAAATGTGATTGGGGGCTCGCTCGATGCGAGCAGCAGCACTCCCGGCTTCAACTCGGAAATCCCCCACATGCTACTCAGCCCTCAGTCAAATTACGTGCATGACCGAGAGCAGCATCCGAAAACACTTCATCGACAGATACTGGATTTTTTTTGTTGTTGCGTTGCCATATTTCGTGAATGGTATACTGTCGATGCGTTTCCTTATATGCTGAGCTGACTTCTCGCACTGTCACCGGACCTTCTGTCTCGTCAGATTAAATGCTACTAAGCTGCTTTAGCATGTTTCCATCTCTCCTCTATTTCTCGCCTTTAGGATTTTCATAACATCCTGATCTTATTATGGGACGTTTATTTTCGCATACTAAAAGCAGACTAACTAGTGCTTTTGTAAATTCCAATGAATCTTTTTTTCTGGTGTCTATTACTTTATGGTATCTGACCATCACACCATCATGACCTCTCACTGAAGCCTCCCGTTCTTTCGTGAGTCTTCGCCCTACCCATTATTAACGTTCACTTGCTTTGTTTTTGGCACTTGCTCCAGCCGATGTGTCGCCCAAAACATCATAACCAGCTTTTGTTGCATCCAGCTCTTCATATCCATAACATGGCTGACTTTTCGAGCGTGAATGAAATCATGAGCAGTTAAACTCATAGCGTTCTACGGTGTCTTTCTAAGAAGAACCCATAAAGATGAGCAGTGAAACTGTCTTCATTCTTAACTTAAAGTTTTTATTTTTAATTCGCTTTAGGCTCTATTTTGAATATTTTCATGTGAACATTAGTACACTCGATCAGTAAATTGCACACCGAAAACATCTCGCGGCCTCCCTAAGCTCCAGAAATATGGAGAAAAATATAATATAATAAAATATGGAGAAAATGTTATACCATTTTTCTTGAACTCTTGTTCTTTCTGTTTTTTGGTATTGTAAAATGGGCTTTTAGGCAATTGGCACACGTGAATTTTATAATTTTATAATACAATTGAGATATACACAAATACGTATATATTTTAAAATAGCCTCTGCATCACTGAGAAGAAAAACACGTTTCACTTCTAATGGCTTTCTTCACCCCCTATGTCACTGTGATATTCGTCATGTTTCATTAACCCGTAGTAGTTGAACTTTTTGGTTGGATAGGTTAGTATATTTCATTGCTGAAACTCAGTATTTAGTGCTTTATGAAATGATACGTACACCTCGCCGTAATCAAATTGAAGGTGATCAGGATCCCTAAATTGTCTCCAATAATATGGAAGTTCATTTGACCTATCACTACGACACTGTAACCTTCAGGAATGGTGTGCCCAAATTTCAGCATCGCTAGCAGAGATTTGGTTGCTGAGACTATTCCCAGCTAATAATTTTTCATATGCTTCTAAAAGTACCACAGTATGTCGACGTATAGTCCTATGTGCATGTAGGATGAGGCAAATCTCCATATACGGATTCTTCTAGGTTCCTTAACTCGTACAGTGTGGTTCGTGAGAAGTGTGATCCGGTATAGACAGGCAGCAAAACTCAATTGCGATTGATCAATGCTTGTAGAGGACTTTATAGGGGTTGGTCAACCTTTTCGGTGCAGTGATTTCTACAGAACTCATGATGTTGATGATTCTACCTATCGAAGGAGTTGTTGATCATCGACCTTTCGATCGTAGTGATTTCTGCAGAGCTCATGATGTGGATAATTCTATCTGTCGAAGGAGTGTAGAACTAATAAACTATGCTCATAACGATGATCGCTTTGATTTTCGGTTATTTCACCTATCACCTATTCTTTCTTTTTTTTCCACTTAATTGTTTTGATGCTGTTATTTTACTCGTGCCTTGCCATTTTGGATTCGCTAAAAGCGTTGTGCATGGATCTGCCGCAACTAATGTCTTCAAGTGGTCATTTTCGATGCTAGTGGGTCCATATATTCAAGGTCCTCATCTTCTTAGCCTTGCTTGACGAAATTGTTTTTCTGCGCTACCACCGTATAGGATTCTGAATACTTGACGTATTGTTGACATTGCAAGCCAATTCCAAAGCTCCAATTTCAATCCGAGCCAAAATTTGCTGGAATCTGCTTTTTTCTGTTTTCGCCTTAACTAATTTTTTAAGCATGAATTGAAATTAAAAAAATATCTAAGTGTAAATGTAGAGAGAAACTTGTGCTTTATAGGAGTTTGTGAAGCGTGATATTAAAGCCTTATTCAATAAGACAGTGGCTAAAGTTTGCAAGAAGAACAGCGTTTTTAGCCTAGCAATGTTCTCCGCTGGATATGCTTTATGGAAGATGACACATCCATCAACGGAGAAAATAGATAGTTCATTCATTAAATGTTATATTTTACGATATGAAAGTTTCTGACTTTTTTCGGCGATATAATCCTATATCTCTGGACTTTCCTTGGCTAATTTATGTTTGATTAATAGGATGACAGCTAAAGAAAAGAGGAATTCGGACTGTTAATTTGCACTAATTCGGATGGACATGCAAAGCAAACCTGACATTATCAAGGTTTTATTCGGTTATAGAACCTATAAATATTGTAAAGTACAAGGTAGGAGAGCTTCGAATATGAAAAGAGTCGAAGTTGACTCGTTCTCATCGACGATGACCTCTTGAAAGCTTTAGTTGACTTGAAATTTGCACATACCACGATTTGAGAGCTTGTGAGGGAAATAGGCGTAACTAAAACAATAGTTTCTGATCACCTCAACCCGACTATGAAGTGAACGAAGTAAATAACGTCTCATGAATTAGTCGCAAAGTGGAAACCTCGTCACCATACACATTCCCTCTGGTCGTTTTTTTATGCAAGTGAGTCAATGTGCTTTTTTCAAGCACGAGAAAAGTGCATTCTATGGGGCAACGGAATCGGCAAGATTTTGTACGTGGTTGGACTGCTGTGGTGTTTTGACACACTTTTTCAAACCAAATCTGCATCAGAAGTAGCAAGTGGCCCTTTTTTAGTTTCCGTTTACTTCAACTTCCGATATCTCATTAAAGTCTTTATAATAGGAATCAACCATCAATAAATCGGGAACTTGTATAAGTAACCATTAACACTCTGGACGGCAATCAATGGTTGATTTTGCTGTACATCGAGATAAACTTTCATGCTTCACATCTGGTGTACCAGAAGTCGAAAGAGTTGTTTTAAAAACCTGGTCTAGTCCGCCTTACTCAACATGCTTTTCACCACCAAGGTCGCTCACGTGGAGAGTATACACGGATAGTTTATAAACACAAATGTGTGCTATGTATACAAATATACAAATATACAAATATATATTTATAGCGCAAATTGGTAGTGGTTCAAAATGTCATGAAAAAGGCACAATTTACCCAAATGATTTGAATTAGTGGAGTACCCAGTGAACGTGCGGCCTTGAGTCTTATCACTTTGGTCTATCTCTTCTATAATGTTCATCGTCTTGCTCAATAATGTTAATGAATCGGATTCCATTTTAGAACGTATAGAATTCACCATGAATGATAAAACTAACGAAAAATGAGAGGAAAGTGCCATGCTTGGGCGAATTCTATAGAGAGGTTGCTGAACGAACTTTTTCTGAGGTTTCTCTTTTTATTCTCACATTTCGTGATCACTTCTGTAGTTCCACATTCAGTGCTGAAAAAGTGCATTGACTGAATATCTACGTATATTACGCTTAGATAGAATTCAGTGCAAATTAGGCAAAATTTAAAAAAGGGAGTACGATTTTTTATTGAATGGATTTCAGATGCTATCGGAAGATGATATCTACGGTTGTGCTGCAATAATAGAGCAATATATTCGTCGGCACTATTCCCCAGAATTTTCATTGCGGGACATATCATTTCCAGCTCACATACACAGCTTAGTAATCTTAACTTGTTTCGAGACGATGTTCATCTGGTTTCGTCTTGACTTGTCAAAACCATAAATCTTTCCTTGTTTGGGATACGGTAGCGGCTTTGAAAAAACATAGTCAGTGGTTTTTTTTCCAATAAGGTCCTCTCTATCCCATCCTATTTTTCATGATTGGAAACGCCGCCATACTCCTTTTTGAATGTCTCGTTCAACTTATGTGAGTGCCTTCGTTTCTTTCTTTTTTCTCCATCTATTGACGAAATTTCGGGCGCCTTTTGATGCCACCAAGAATCGCGATGATGGGACGGGTCTTTGAGCACCTCACTCTTCCACAATCCGTTTGTCCAAGAACATTGGAGGATATTAGGTTAGTGCTGGTAACACCAATAACTTGCCGGAAGGATTATTAAGGGCGCACAAAGTCCAGACGCATTTTTCAACTTGTTCAGTTTTTTTTTAAACACGTTGGAACCATAGTTCATTCAGGAAACAATGATTGTTGAACTGATAAAACTTAAGATTGTGTGTAATTGTAATTATATACTAGATATTGGAAAAATATACTTTTACATCAGAAAAAAACTATCATTCACTTTAAAATCAAACTGTGAAAATTAGGACAAAAACTCGATCGACATCAACAACTGCTGTTGTTCTTCTGAGTTTAATACGAAACGATTGAAAGAGTTTGTAACGAAATGTGAGTGGTAAAAGTAGAGAAGATGGCTACAACAAATTTGTTTTTGGGGGTGTAAAGATAGTTTATCGAAGCTGGTGCACTTCTGTATAAAAAAGTGCTATTGAATTTCCTGACTTTGGTGCATTGAATTTTCTCTATTTTCACTTCGGTTCACGAAAGGTCTATCGTCCTTCATAAAAGCTTTTTTTCCATATCTGAGTTTGACCGATAATACTTTCACCCACCAGATGTGAAGCACGGGCTTATCACATAACCATGCAGGCGCGCCAGATGTAGAATCCAAATCTCCAAATTTTTCAGTGAATTATTAGCTGGAATTAGAGCCAGCACATTTAAACGGAATCCATTGACATGATCTGATTTACGTAGTCTTATCTATACTACAGTACAACGTTCACCTTGTATTCTTCGCCTAATATTAACTAACATGCCATTTGAAAGAACGAAGTCACGAAATCCCCTTTGTTATAACTGTTTAGGAAGAGATAAAGTAACTAGATATCCGAAACACGTCAAATAAAGTTGAAAATTTCAAAATTTGGTTTACGGTAGAAGCTGTGCCAGTTAACCAGGTTTTTTCACCTGTTATGCTTATTGTGATGAATATTGTGATGAATATCAATCACGTCTTTGAATATCCTATGTGGACTGCAGCGTGACTCATTCCACGCATTTTACTCTATTCATAAGAGTTTAAAGCATAAAAAATTTTGTGTGCAGTCTCCAAAAGATGTGTTATATCAGCCACGAATCACCACATAGATATTTCTTCCCAAGATTCTCTTGGGAACCAGTCGCGTGTAGTTCCTTATTCCGTTGGCTTCTCACGACATGACAGCTGTTAGAATGCGATAAGTGTGTAATTTCATTGGTGTACTAGAATATGACATTTCAGAAAGCTCCAAGTTTCAAAGTAGCGTTAAATACTGAGTTGTTCGTGGCCTTATAGGAATATATCATCGTATGAAGCAATGATCGTTCGTGACGACGAACAACGTCGCCTTAATAATGTTACGATGAAATACGATCATTGTAATCCTGAGACATTTGCAAAACTTGGACCGCCGTGGGAAGATAATAGGCGGCAGACAAAGGTTAGACAGTTACGATAAATCACTTTCCGATTTCGCTATTTAGCTGTGACTAAAAGCTTGTGCATATGTTTTGAGACGGTTATAACAATAGGAAATCACTTTTATACAGGAGGCATTAATTTTATTTAAGAGGCACGCAGCGTCTCATAGAGTATCAAGACAAGGGACAGAGAAGACATTTATAACCTTCGAAATTGCACGGTTTTTCTGCTGATATGACGTTTCGTGAGATAATCAAGTGTTTTTTTTTTTGCGGATTCATTCTATCTGAGTAGATTGCAATCCATCTACAGTCTTTGAAAATTTGCAAGAAATTCGGTGCGGATAGATGGAGGACACCTTCAGTGGGATAGGTATTAGGTTTCTGGAAGCACAGTGGACATTTTTGCCATTTTGAAATAACTCGGCAGATGCAGCTTGAAACAAATATTTATCACCGTATTGTTGCTGCATATAATTTAAGACTTTTCCTATAGGTTTCCACAGTATAATGCTCTCTATACACCTGATTTTCAGTGATTTCATAGTGGTTGAAATCATGCTCTTAATCCTTTCACGACCGCGGGTATTCTCGGTAGGTGTGTTGGTGTCGAAAGGGCTTCGTGCTATTAGAGCATAATCCTAATATGCATTAAAATCAAGATGTACGGTCCGAAGCGTAGAGCAGTGCACACATTGAAATTAAGCCGCATAGTTGTGGAAGTGTTAAGCCAAAAAATTGCTTAGTTATAGACACACTGCTGATGAAGACGTTCATGATGCCATCGAAGCATAGAAGTAGTGTGCTTCTGAGGTAGTAGTGCGCATGTGCATTGAAAAGTTTCATTACCAAAGAAACTCTCCTTACGTTTTGTCATCATGAAGGAAGTCATAGGTCTCTACTATGACCGGTTGAAATCAGTAATCGATTGAGATCCTCTAAGGACTACTCAGGAGGTTTTGAAAGAGCTTGGAGTTAACCGACCAACTATTCTTTGAAGCGCACTATTTGGAAGATGTCCAAAATATGAAAAATTTCAAAAAATGAGGCACACATATTGAAGGAAAGGCAAAATTGCCGTCGTTACGAGTTTCTCTTTTTTTTTGCTGCAGAATAGAAACATTTGATCGCATTGCGTGATGTGAAATGAAAAACAAATCTGTTTGACAATAGACGACGCTCGAAACTGGAATGGTTGGACTAAGGTGCAAGTCATAAATGTTTTCCAAAGTCGATTTTGCATTAAAGGAAAGTTATGGTAACTTTTTAATAGGCTACACGTAGTCACAACTTCCGTATCCGTCACAACTTTTTGAATTCCATTCAAGCAATCGAAGTAAAAAATAAGCAGTGATGAAAGGAAATAAAAAATTACATTGATCTTTTCTTTTTTGCAAAATCTGCAAATCGAAGGCCTTATTTCTTCGAAACCTTGCGTAACTACAGCCGTTGCACATCAAACGTTGTATAGAGGATAAAGCTCTTGGCGTTGATCAATCCCTGAGGGATGCGCCATGCATTCGACTTCATTAGGTATCATTGGAGGTAATTGAATGCATGTCTGGCCTTTACAATGACTCGCAGTGGCCTGCCGATGTATGGAAATTCGGAACTGTATGGCCCGAGATAAACAAACTTGTATCTTGTTGGAAAAAATGTGTAGATCGCAGTGGCTTCTATGTGGATCTTTAAAATTGTGCATCAATTCAACATAGAATTTAAATATTGCCATTCCATCATATTTTCAGGGCAACCTACTACTGTGTAACGTACGACACTACTAAATGTCATGTCGATTTTCTTCCTAAAAGATTGTTTGAAAAGCTTCATTACTGATCAGCGTGCAATTGCTCAGGCTTAGTATCACTCTATACCAAGTAATTGTTTCAGTTTGGGGAACATCGATTTTGTTGAATGATATTGTCACCTTATGTGGGACTGAATGGCGTCACATGGCTTCATACATTTCATCTGATGATTGGTGAAGATTATGCATTTTTCGTTTAAGAGAGAACAAACGTGCCATATGCCAAGTGTATGCGGACGTCGTCTGCTTTTTTGGCACCAAGATGCTCTTGTGAGCTCTTTCAAGGACAACTTGTTTGTTTAAGGAGTTACTAACGTTCTTCCTGCAATGTCGTACATTCTTTACATGTTTTATCCCCGTAATTTTTCATTGTATTAATGGCTTTTATTACTTAGTTTAGTCGTTGTCCTTCACAAGGTACAAAGATTATCCGAGTTCTAACTCGTTTCGTCTTTGACAATAATCGTCCATGATGATTATCCACTCGGAGTTTGGCGACGTCTGCGGATACTTCCATTTCACGTGGGCGTTCACTTATCTTGGAAGTGGTCACCCAATAAACACTTGCATGTGCTAGGGAGCTGCTTAACGATAGCTTTAGCTTTAACTCTTCTCGTTACGTGATGTATCAGTCTACGCTTCAGTTTCCATGTATGTTCATACCAATATGACTTGACGTGATGTTTCATTGTTGCATTTGAGAAACCATCAATTAATGTATTCTGTTTGAGGTGCGTAGAATTCTTTACGTAGTTGAGGTAATAAAACAAGTCTCAACTGCAAAGCAAAGCCCTAAGAGAACTTTTGATTCATATATGTGAGCATGTAGTTTTCAATCTTTCAGTTGATTTTTGCCTTCTCTGATATCTATGAACATGACTCGCGCTGTTGTTATTGTGCCCCATTACTACATCTTGCTTTACATGACCATTGAACGTCCTCAATATACATACGATATAGTCTTCTTAATCAAAATCGTATTTTTATTCGTTCTTAGTCACACTATGGCTCCTTCAAAAACTTGCTAACTTCTTGTGTCATTCAGCTATTTAAAAATCGCCTGCACTTAAGTGATACTTTTCGAAAATGTGAACGGATAGACGAAAGTTTGATGGAAATTGTCCGTCATTATGTATGCCCTTCTCATCCCAGTTGAGCCACTCCATTACCCCTTATAATGGTGAATACCTCGAGCCAAATGGTGTCGCTGTGTTGGACCCCTTCCATGTGGAGATGGTAGGAGTTTAAAAAGCTGTATTAGGATGCTATGCAAAATACAGCGTCAACGATGGCGAGTTATTTGCAAAACTCCGGACCGTAGGTGTCTGCGGTGGGGATAAAGGATAAGGATAAAGCTCTCGACGTTAATCAATCCCTGAGGGATGCGTTATCCATTCGACTTCATTAAGTATCGTTGGAGGTGATTTAATGCATATCTGGCCTTTACGATGACTCGCGGTGGCCTACCGATGTATCGAACCAGTGCTACTATCCTTCTAGACAAGTCTGGTACCAGTTTGCCGACCTCGGAGGGATGGAATGCTTGGTGGGCCATAGGTGCGGGGGTCGGTTTCATGTGTGTGTCGCATTGGTGTCTCCAACTACTGCGGTGGGAACGAACGCGATATTATCTTTTCCGGTGTCTAATGCATTCACCACTACACCATGCGCGTCCTTCGTTTCGATCATCTCTCAGCTTGTTTTCTATCGATCAGTGTCAACAGCAATCACCCGTCAGCTTGATTGAACTGGTGAGCCCACATCAACATTGATCCCAGTTAAGCTGTGGATGTAGTTGAAATCACAATGTTTATTTTCTATTTGCTAACACTGACGTGAAAAATTGTAATAATCATGAAATAGAAAGTAAACATTGTATTAGGGTGTGTACTAGGGTAGCTCAGTTGTTGTGGAAGGAGTCAGCAGAAATGTTTCGACTCTTTCCTCATCATGCTGGCATTGGTTTCTCAGCTACTGGAAAATTTTTGCCAATTAACGGAGATGTGGTAAGCGCGTGGTGTAATAATATTTCTGTCAACTCAGCTTCGGCTTCAATGTGATTATGTAATTCCATTTCGGAGTACTGTTCCTTCAGCTTGTTTCTCTTTCTATAAAGTTCTTGACATACGGTAAAATAATTTTCATACCAAGTTTCTATGGTTCACTAAACAAGCAAACAAGGGGTTTGGTTACAAAAATATGTTTCCCCGTCGCTCTTCATTGGACAGGTTAGTTTTGCGTTTCGTGCTGTAATAATGAAGGATTGACGGTCACTTGCTACATAAGTTGCAGGAAAGGAGCTCATTTTTGTGCTTCAAATTGAAATTGAAAGCTGAGGCCAACTTTCTTCTTGGCTTCATCTTTTTCCACCAAAAGAGCGGTTATGTAAGGTATATTTGGTGCAGCTTCTGAGATTCTAGAAGGAATTTGTGGTTTTCGATCTTATGTGGTTTGGCTTCAGAATCACATAGAAAACGCTATCGCCATTGCACACCAATTGTCTTTCCTTTTTTTTATTGGGAAGAGGAAGGAGGGTGGGAGGAGGGGGAGGTATCAATGTTTTTTTCATATGACGGCTGAATTGAGTTTCCACACGTAGAAGAGCGTAATTGGATTCCAGAAGAAAATGACGGCGTTGCGTAGATGTCAAAAGGACACTATCTTGTATTTGTGAAAGCGTGTTTAATATCTGTATATATCGTAGGGCAATGAGATCTTGTTCAACAGTGATTTTCGATTTCAAAAAAAAACTATTTTCTATGGAAGAGAAAGGCTCTTAACAACCCAATAAGGACCATTTCTTGCAGACGATCTTAACTGTTTTACTTCGTTCTTTTGATTCGGTTCCAGTGATGACCATGCAACCAGTGACATCATTTATTTCCAGCTGTTTTCTCATTATCCGATGGCGTAGACGGGAATATTAAGAATGGTTTGTTGCTAGTTGACCTGTCTCCTTTTCTTTTTTAATAGAGTCCGGACCAAACCTTCCGAAACGTTTTAAAATCGTAACTACGCCCACCATTATCTCTTTGAATCATAATGTAACATGCCGCCTTGCGATTATCTATTCATCAGAACGGTTGCGATTCTTGAGCTTTCATTACATTTGACTTCAGGACAAAATGGTCCAGCATTTGCCATAAAATGTTTTATAATCATTCTATTATTTATCGGCCACCAGAGATATTCTACATATTTTCAATAAACAAATAAGTAAAGGTTCTTTGGAAGTAAGGCACCGTCTCATGAAGAAAAGTAGTTCAGCAACTTTTTGAAATTTGAATACTTTATCACAAAATGCTAAATGCATGCATATTTTTCTTTTTTGTCATCCTCCTTTTCAAGGACAACCAATCGTTAAGTTTTTAACAAGGCTGAGCTGAATACAAGTGATTCCAGCTTATTTTTATATGACCCATGTATGACTCGCATCACATCTGCGTACTCACGCGCCCATTATTTAGAGACACCATGGATTCCTAAATACGAAGACTCGTCTGTGTTGCTCTATCTTTAAAGTAATCAGTAAATCGCTACGGAAGTATAGGTATCGAATTTATGCAGCACGTAACGGGAAAAATGTTTGGGTGCTAGAAAAACAACCTTCACGAAAATGAGCAACATATTTTACATCGCCCCCAATATGTTCAACCGAATTATTGTTGCATGGTTTGCTCGGTTGCCTGAAATAAACCAGCTTTCTCACTTCAAGCGTATTTTTGCAAACCGATCTATTGGCTAGAAATATACTTTGGCTCCTTCGTAATGGACGGATGAATGTATCTTAAATTATCATTGGTTCATGATTGTTTTACTGGCAGCTTTTTTACACTCTGAAACATCAGGGTAACACAGAGGTTGTCAAGGACAGCCGTGGATAGGATGAAAGAACATTCTTAAATCTTTGAATTCGCGGAAATTTGTTTTGAAATTTCAAGTAAAAATGCTGCGTTTAGTAACCACAAAGATGCTGAGACATGAGAAAAACTTCAGATGCTACGAACAGGCGATAACCGTTTCTGGAGCCTTAGGTGTCATCCACCACACCGACCAAGGCGCTTGCGTTCACTTTCTTCTTTTTTGCTTCCCTGAGAAAGGCAAATCAAGAGGCCATCAATTGAATATTCTAAACCACTTAAGAAAGTTAAATTTTTCAGGGTGATCGTTGTTTAAGCTGCCCCTTATGGCCACTGCTTAAATTATTTGAGTAACATAAGGTTGAAGAGATGAAATTGAGTGAAATAGATATTAGACCTTGTTTGTGGAGCAGCAATATAAGCCCCGGAGCGAAGTAGTTTCAAAAATCGCTTTTTCACTCTCCGTTTGAAAACCGTTAGTTTTTAAAGTAATAATTCTGTGTGAGATGAGTGAGTACTTTGTCTGGCAAAGAATCACCTGTATCACCTGCAGTCCCGTTGATCGTCGAGTGAGTCGAGCGGGCGCCAGTAAATCCTCCATTTTTCCGTATCGCGTGCAAGAGTAGTCCAGTGGGTTCTGCTCGCCTTAGGGACTCGTCGAGCATCATATCTTTCTTCTAGGCTTTTTGTGAAGAACTCTGACTATCGGGTCGGTGGTCTTCCTGCAGTACGTTTGACATCATTCATACCCATTACGTGTCCGGCCTACCTTATCTTTGAATGAATATTTGGCGTATAGAACGGCATCTTTGATTTTTGATCGTTGACGCAGGTTGGAGCTTCGGATCCCATCCCTTATTTGTGTGAAACGGGATACTCCTAGCATCGTCCTTTCGACTGCGAGTTCGATAACTCTGAGTGATCTTTCATCCTGCTTACGTATCGACCAGGTTTCCGACGCATACGTTAAGGCAGGAAGAACCGTTGAGTCGAAAAGGTGGGCACGGAGTCGGGGGTTCTTTGTTCTCTTCACTACATCCTCGATGCTCTTGGAAGGTCCCCAAGCCGCTCGATTCCTTCTGCTCAGCTCTGGAGCTAAGTCGTTCATCATATTTGATTTCCCAACCTAGATAGACATAACTGGCGCATTCGGAGATATTCGTTCCGTTGAGCGTGAATGGGGCAAACGAAATCATTCCGTTCTTCATGAACATCGTTTTCTTGAGATTTAGTCGAAAAGCAATCTTTCCACACGCTTTATCAAAGTCCGCAAGCATACGTTCCGCTTGGCTAGTGTGTGGTGTCATAAGGACGATATCATCAGCAAAGCGAAGATGATGTATCTGCCGACCATCGATTTTCACTCCCATATTATCCCATTCCAATGTTCGCATAACGTTCTGGAGGGTGGCCGTGAATAATTTTGGCGAGATTGTATCGCCTTGTCTAACTCCTATTTTGACGTCAACGTTAATGTCTTTGCAGAATGGTGAAATTTTGGTGGTGAAATTTTTGTAAAGCTCACGAAGAATCTTTATGTACTGAGTAGGGACTCTTTGACTATCAAGGGCTTCCATGACTGCTTCTATCTCAGTTGAATCAGAGGCCTTCTGTAAGTCGATGAAAATGAGACAGAGCGTTCTTTTGTACTCTCGCGATACTTCCTTGTGCCTTGTTGTCGTGTGAATGTGGTCCATCGTACTAAATCCTTTTCGAAACCCAGCTTCCTTGCATGGCTGTCCTTCGTGCAGTGTTATGTCAATCCTGTTTAAGATGATTCGAGTGAAAAGTTTGTAGACGACGGACAACAAGCAGATTGGGCGATAGTTTCCTATATCGTGTAGGTCGCCCTTCTTGAATAACAACACGGTCTTGCTGGTCTTCCACTGAGTAGGGACCTTGCATTCAGACAGGTAACGTGTGAAGCGCCGAACCAGTGTGTTTACGAGGACTGGTGGAAGGTTCTTCTGATGTTCTGATCTTATCCTGTCCAGACCTGGTGCTGTTCGATTTTTCACAGGCACCCATGACCCACCGAGCACTCCACCTTTCCAAGGGCGGCAAGTTCCTACCAGACTTGTCTGGGAAGATAGCAGCACTGGCTCGATACATTGGTAGGCCACTGCGAATTATTGTAAAGGCCAGATATGCATTCATTCGCCTTCAACGATACTCAATGAAGTTCAGTGCATGGCGCACTCCTCAGGGAGGATCAACGTCGAGAGCTTCATCCTTTATTTTTTATATTTAATTACCGCTACTCATTTTCCTCCATTAGAGAAAGCTTATTTTATAGATGCAAGAAAAAGAAATCTCACCAGCTTGCCTTTGTTTAAATTTAGGGATGACCATCAGTAATTAAAACAACACATATTGAAAGCCGACTGCCATTTCATATCTACGTGAATAAACAGTGTTTATTTTTTCGCACAGATAATCTCTTCCAAAGATTTACCACCTCATTGTGACTGGAAGATGTTCCTGTGTACCGTGTTGCGATGTAAAACGAGGTTATTCATCCTCCAAACAGAGCTTCCCAGGCGAAGAATTACTTCCGCGTTTCTATTAGGAAACTTAGCTAGCAGTAAACGAATAAACGGGGTCTACCACCGTCCTAGTATCAAACTAGCCGCATGTTGGAAAATCTCCCTTTGATCCACAAGGACGGCGCCTAACTCTAGTGGTGAAGACCTGAGGCAGACTTTGACCGAGCCGGGACCGCACAGAACCACGATAGCTAAATCAGAGAGCTCCGAAAAATGGGAATTATGCAAGGGCCTGCACAACCAGTGAGGACGTAAGCCATCCAAGTATCCAAGATAATTTAAACGAGTCCGAATAAATTCTACTTGGCCAGTGTTTCGACGTCTCACCTTCTTAAGAGCGTGTGATATATATAT
Organism: Angiostrongylus cantonensis; assembly: GCA_009735665.1. Classification (NCBI taxonomy): domain Eukaryota; kingdom Metazoa; phylum Nematoda; class Chromadorea; order Rhabditida; family Metastrongylidae; genus Angiostrongylus; species Angiostrongylus cantonensis. Next base: position 3,928,862 of record MQTX01000040.1, read on the forward strand.
ATATACATGGGAATAGTACCCAGGATCGACTTTCTATTAACCTCGGCATTGAATTATGAATTCGTCGTTTTCTCTCTTAGCAATCGCGAGGTTGTTAAACAGCATACGTTTACTTCCATACAATAACACACATACAACACAATCTTAGCTGACGTTTCGGCAGAATCGCCTTCTTCAGAGCTGCTTTTTTCATCTGTCTTCCACCGAGGAAGAACAACCGCTCAGAGTCGCATATGGAGAAGAAGGCGATTCTGTCGAAACATCACCTGCGATTGTGTTGTGTGTGTGTGTGTTATTGTATGGAAGTAAACGTATGCTGTTTAACAACCTCGCTATTGCTAAGAGAGAAAACGACGAATTTATATGGGAATAGATATTCAGTCGTACTCGTAGCTGCCGTTATTTCACAGATCACGGTGTAAAACTCTCTCCCACCACCATGCTCGAATCAAACCACCGCAGGTTGCAAGACAAAGAAACGAATGGGAAATGTATTGAGGTCCGCACAATTCGCGAAGATGGGCCATTCAAATATTGAAGTAAGTAAGCATTAGTTTGAGCGATTAGTGCGCTCATTGCGTTGATCTGCTTAGTCGTAGCCAGCTGTAGCAGAACTTCGTTCAAGCGGCTTCATTCATTAGGATTCAATCATAGAAAGTTGTTACTTTGCTTACTATTCTTCAAATTTGTTATTTTTTCAGAAATCGTACTAGGACACCATATTATCAATGCAACAACCAACGTATTGAAGAAAGTAGAGTAAGTAAAGTAGTGCATGTTAAAGCTGTGTAAATTAACAGCTATGGTAGATAGCACTTATTGAATACAGATGTCCGATCGCTCACCCGTAAAACGTGAGAAACTTACAGAAATGTTTCGAAAAGCTTTGGAAACGGTGAGCAGTTCTCTAAGAGTTGAAAAATTATATAAAGCCGTATTGGTTAGTTAGAAAGTTTGAAGAACATCGTCATTTTGAAGTATTTCGACGAAATTTATTGGCGACAGGTGGATAGACTATCCTTCCTCAGTCTGCATAAAATCAGCTCTGTAATATAATAAACAGAGCTTTTTTTCGTTTCCAAAACGAACTAGGGAAACACGGATTTAGTTGTACGTAAGAAGTAAGCAATGCAAAGAATGACAGAATATACAAAGAACAGAAACGAGACGTGAAAAATCAAAATGTAACAGAAAGTGCAGCAAACGACAAATACTTGCCAATGAATGATTTTAGATTCAGAAATAGCGCTAGTGCCTACACAATTTCCATTTCACCGGTACTCGATGATTAGAGACCCCCAAGATTCCGATAGAGCTGTGCCAGAGCATGGCGTTCTACAAAAGTCATCATCAAAGACGTCACCAATTGTTGTAGAGTAGATCGGAATGAATTTTTTCGCTTGCGACTGGTTTTCTTCTAGCCCTACACTGATAGTGCCTTGCTTTTAACTGGCCGCATGTGCGAAATCGAGGACAGCCATCTCGGTTCAAATTAGGGCTGAACACATCTACTTGATATCGCTTTTCTCTACCAATCACATGATATGATTCCACTAAAAAGGTGACTTACTTGGATACTTGGATGGCCCATCTTCACGAGTTGTGCGGACATCTTAGCACATTTTCCATTCGTTTCTTTGCCTCGTAATCCTTACTCATAGTGGTTTGATTAGGGCCAGAGAGGCGCGTGGATGTCTCATTCCGTAATATGTAAAACAACTGCGGCTGTGAGTAGAAATGATTAGACTTTAGCCACGAACAAGTCGGCCCAACCTGTAGGTGGTCGTCCCAGAGGACCCTTGCATTATTCTGGGCTCCACTCTACAGACCTTTTCGTCCATCTGTCGTCTGCTGTTCTTATTATATGACCGGCCTATTCATGTGTTGCTATAGATGTTTGTTCTCCTAGGTCTCGAAGATGAGGTGGATTTCGATGATCTGAGCTGCACATTCAGGTTAGACGTTGTGAGTGCTGGTTAGCTTTCAGAACAAATCGTCCAAGTGCTCTGTAACTAGTGCTAGTGCTAGTGCACAGTGTAAAGAGAGTGCAGAATTGAAGTGATTGATTTATTCACATGATCCTATAAACTGAGTGGGACTCGTAACATCACGGCTCTGAGGAAGGCGAAGTCGCCGAAGCGTTAGCCATCGACCAACAACATCAACAACAACGACAACGAATACCCATGCCAACCTCGCATCAGCTAAAGAAGATCAGTTTATAAGATCATATAAATAAATACATCAACTATCTATCCCGAGTTTCATAGAAAGTCGGTCTTCTGACGTGATTGATGGTTGGTCTTCGTCTATGATGCATAACAGAGCGCTGTGAGGAGTGTTGAATTAAAGAGTTCAGCTCTTAGTTTTGGGTCCACTAGTTTGCCGGTGGCTTTTTTGGGAGGCCCGAATGAGGTTCAAGCTGTTTTCCTGCTAAGTCGTCCTTCCTATTGTTCTAAATGTTCACTGAACGAGGTTCGCACCATTGGTTTTTCAAGAATTGGGTCCTCCTGCAATTTATATACACTTCGATCTTTCTTCCCGATTCGTTGAGTTCAATGAGCATCGCCCCTGCTTCGTTGGAACCTCTTGAGAACCTCCTACCTTGACGGTGTCGATGTAGTCGGCGAAACGAAGATTTGATAAGATTTTTCCATTAATAACTATAGCCTTCTCATTCTAATTAGGTAAATTTTTTATTCACTGCGACATCGTAAGAGATAGATAGGGAAACTGTACTTTCATAACACAGCTCAGGCAACAGTCAGACAGAATTCTTATATAGGACGAGTCTAATCCTTGGACGGCGATCGGTGAAAGGACTGCATCTGTTTCGACACTGTCAAACGCTTTTGCATGGTTGGAAAAAGTTGGGAATAGGGATAAGTGGCGTTTTTTGACAAATCACCCTGGGCATGGTTTAAATGTGGTTCTTGCAGCAAAATCCCTATCGAAATCCTGCTTGCTCAACTGGTAACGCCACATCCAATGCCGTTAATAGGCGCGGCAGGATAATCTTCGTGAAGAGCTTATAGAGTACCTTTAAAAAGCATATCATACGGTAGGTACGAAGATTTCTTCGTCCAGCGTTCTCGGACGAGATGACCGTGTGCGACGTCGTAAAATAGTCTGAAATTTCTTCCTCTTGAAAGTAGAATGTCACACGGCTTGTGAGAAGAACATATAAATTATGGCTACCAGCTCTAAAGACTTGACGGTGATATTATCGGGTCCTGAAGCTCTCCCTTTTTCCATGCTTTCTATCGCAATTCAAATTTCGTAGTGTCCAAGGCGGTGACTATATCATGGAAAAGGCTGGTGTAAAGGCTTTCTGTTATTAAATCTATATAATGGCGAGAATTTTTAGTGACCCGATCTTCGTTCATTATGGTTGAGAACGGAACGTTATATTCTCACAGGTCCTCATCAAGTAAGAAGCCATTAAATTGGTAAAGCGATTTTTAAAATTTTACGATAATGAAAAACTTTTCGCTGACTGTAGATAGTGGCATTGTTTACTCGACATATTTTCAGCAAGATAAAAATTTTTACTTATTTTTATTGTACGAAAATAGAGTTCCTTCCTTTATTTTTGATCAAAAATTTTGTTATAGTACCCAGGACCGACTTTCTATTAACCTCGGCATTGAATTATGAATTCGCCGTTTTCTCTCTTAGCAATCGCGAGGTTGTTAAACAGCATACGTTTACTTCCGTACAATAACACACATACAACACAATCGTAGCTGACGTTTCGGCAGAATCGCCTTCTTCAGAGCCTGGAAGGGTACATCAATACGCAACTAATTCACTCCCTTTCTTGTCACCTTTCGCACACAAAGAGGGCGCTTGTGAGAAACAGGTTTCAAACAGCCACCTCTGTGTGCACAAGTATGTAACTAAGGGAAGAATCGCGCTACTTGACTCGGCAAATAGCCATCTCCAATGGCTACGAAATTGTAACCCCACGAGATAAGTTTCGAGGGAGAGCGGCGCTCCAAAAGGAACGGTTTGGCCAAAACAAGGTCCCGTCTATCTTGCCCTTCATTAGCGATGAAATATGTGCAGCGATGAAACGAAGCTTAAGAAGGGCAGATCTAGAGGAATCGGTAGCGATAATTGAAATACCACCGAATACTCTTCGTCGCCAGTTAGTTCGTAACCGTTTGTATGACCGTCTATGTGAAACACAAAATTGCGTAATTTGCCCTTATGGCAGGGACGGTGACTGCATGAGTTCAGGCACGATATATCTCTTGATCTCTTGTGGTATTTGCGGAGACGAATATATTGGCGAAACGGGCAGACCTTTATGTATCCGCATAAATGAACACCTAGATGGCAAACGAAAAGCAAGACAAGGCACGCTTCTAGGTACGCATAGGATACAAAAGCATCGCGGAGACTATTTTGGTATAAAAGTCGCCATCCTGCCACGGGATACTAAAACACCAACACGCAAACTCCTCGAGGCTTTTTGGATAGATGCCAAAAATCCTACAACTCCCTTTCTTGTCACCTTTCGCACACAAAGAGGGCGCTTGTGAGAAACAGGTTTCAAACAGCCACCTCTGTGTGCACAAGTATGTAACTAAGGGAAGAATCGCGCTACTTGACTCGGCAAATAGCCATCTCCAATGGCTACGAAATTGTAATTGTGCTGTTGAAGTGTTTGACCTAGTAAGTCGCGTATTAGTGTACTCTTCCAGGTTGAAGCTTAGTTCTTAGGCTTAGTTCTGAAGAAGGCGATTCTGCCGACACGTCAGCTACGATTGTGTTGTATGCGTGTTATTGTATGGAGGTAAACGTATGGTCGAAACGTTAGCCGGGAATAAATATTTTTATCAACCTCGTGTAATCTCATCAAAGAAGGAATACATAAACGTATGCTGTTTAACAACCTCGCGATTGCTAAGAGAGAAAACGACGAAAAATTTTGTTGTTGATCAAGCCGACTAATGCTATAGTGCATTTGGAATCCCGCTTACTTAATTAACACAATCGCCTAATTCTGCTAGGTGGTTACGCGAAAGGAATCCTAATTGTAGACCGTACGCGATGTGAATCCACTAGGATTCATACTAGCCGCATGTTCTCTACAAAAAGAGAACGCCCTCCTCTTTTTGTTTTTTGTACAATTCAGGTTTTTATGTGTTTTTAGGCTGCTTCCTGCATTTATATTGTTCTATTTGCCCTTTTGGTCGTTTTTTTATATTCCCGTGTTTTAGGATCACATTCAGCTTTTGTATGTGATGAAAAAACTCGTCTACCACCTGACCATTTTGCTTCCCGCATATGTTCAGGCTTTGCAATAGACGTAAAGCATCCTTTAGCGATTTCCTTACTGCTTTTATATACGCCTATTTCATATGCTGACCATGTATCATCAAGGTCATTACACATTTGCCAGTTTTTCGCAATCAATTTTACTATTTTAAAGACTTCAATGCAAGTTTGATTACAAAAATTATGGACGATATGAGTTACATATGACTCCATGAGCTCCATATTAACTCAAAGGGGAAACCGAAAAACTTCCCTCGATTAGATCCAGCGTCCCTCCACTGATGTTGAGGTTGGACTAAGGACGGTGTCAAAAATATCACATAGGAACCCTCAGATTAGTATGGAATAAAGAGTTAAACTGCCATCTCATAACAATATCAATATTGATATTATTATGAGAATGTAAGCTCATCAGAGAAAGAATACATATTGATTAAGCACACCACGGTTCAAGGAAAGTCGGTTTCGAAGCATTGTAAACTGACTTTTATTTAATTTCGGCATGAATGATCGGTGTACTATAACTAAAAATAGGTGTAATGTATCTTGCTTTATTGATAAGCTAACACGAGGCTATTATGAAATATTTATTCGGTTAACGTTTCGACGTCTTCGTCTTCATCAGAGCCGATGATCCGAGTAAATGGCTTACAGTTGCCTAGGTACGGCGACGAAGACGCCAGGTCGAGAAGACGAAAGACTGTGGACTGTTGACTCGTATCATCTGCTCCGATGAAGACGAAAACTTCGAAACGCTAGCCGAATAAATATTTCGTAACAACCTCGCGTTAGCCTATTCATGAAACCTGTATCACCTGTATCACCTATAGTCCCGTTTATGCGACTAACCGGCTCGAGATCCCTCATATGAGGGATATCCGTGGATTTATGAAACAAGGTATATATATACATACATGCATACATATATATATATATATATATATAGTATACTTATAGTATATAATAAGCATTCGCAAAGCCCGCCGAAGCTTCGCGAATTACAAGAACAAGATGATTGCACTCCGACGCCCAGACGGAACAATAACAGCGTCCAGAAAGGCAATAGAGAAAATTATTCGCAAAGCCCGCCGAAGCTTCGCGAATTACAAGAACAAGATGATTGCACTCCGTCGCCCAGACGGAACAGTAACAGCGTCCATAAAGGCAATGGAGAAAATCATTCACGATTACTACTCAGATCTATTCAGTAGCCACGTCCTCCTCCCGTCTTATGAAATAAAAGAGGATGGATATGCTGTTCCACCGGTTCTCCCTTCCGAAATCCGACATGCCATTTCGTCGGTGAAAAATCGAACAGCACCAGGTCCGGACAGGATAAGATCAGAAAATCTGAAGAACCTTCCGCCAGTCCTCGTAAGCACACTGGCACGGTTCTTTCTTGCAAAGCATGCAATCTTCGTGACCTATACATTTGCCATCTTCTAAGAGAGAAAGGAGTCCTTGATCTCTGCAGGAGATCGCACACGACCATCCCATACAGGAAAAGTAACCGGAGAAATCCTCGTAACTATCAGCCTATGTGGTTTTTTAGTGCACTCTACAAACTGCACACGATGATTTTTCTTTTGCGCATATCGGAGATTTTGTATGAGATATAACTAGTTCAGTAATTAGGATTCTGAAAAGGACTTTGCTGCATTACATCCAAACTTTGCCGTGGGTCTTAGAACTCTCTTAGGAGTACCATCTTTTCGTTGTCCTAACCTTCATGGACTGCGAAAAAGCATTCATGTAATGCAATCCTTTAATTGAATGCAATCCTGTCAGTGCTAGTCGATCAAACAGGAAACCCATCCTACAAAAAAGCACTAGCTGATTGTTACCGGAACTGCATCACGAAAATGCAGCTTTTTCATCAATCTCTTACCATACCCATTGAAAAAGAGGTTCGACAGGATGCGTATCGCCAAAGCTGTTTAGTCACGTTACAATGAATAATGAAATGACTCGGTTGGGATGAGGAAGGCATGTGTATTGATGGAAAAATCCTATCAAACCTTCGTTTCGCCAAAGTATTGGTCATCGAGCCAACAACAAAGCAGAGATGGTGATCAGTTAGCTCATCGAAGCGGAAAAAACATAGGACAAGGCATAAATCGAATGAAGGAAAAGCTCATGAAAAACAGTGGTGCGAAGGTGATCACATCAAATTGGGTGGTTCTCTGATTGCAAAGATCACTTCCCACGTATACCTTAAGGCGTTCAATGAACGTGGAGTAACATAAAGTGGACATTATACAAGGAAATAGAGCAGTTTAGACCTTATTCGGGCCTCCTAAAAAACCGACAATCTCCACAGAACTCTGTTATACATAGACATAGACGTAGGCCAAAACATCATTCATGTCATTTACACTGCGCACTACTCAGAGAGCATTTGAATAATGTCTTCTGAGCCTGGATGTGCAGCTCAGACTTTCGAAATCTACCTCGAGACCCAGGAGAACACAAAATCCATCACAGCGACACATAGAAGGATCGGTAATGTAATGAGGAAACAGACGACAGGTGGACTAAAAGAACTAACTATACGGTGGACTCCGCGAGCATACAGGTGTCCTCTTAGCACAACCAACTTGCACGCCGAGCGAATTAATCCAGGATATATTTAATTTAATAAGGGCGCGTGCGGGGCAATGGTTGGAGGTGCCACTGCGACACACACGTGAAATGGATCCATGTATTTTTTGACTTCTACGTCAGAGGAAGCGAGTTGTAATACTATCAGGTTCTGGAGCTGTGCCTTTCTTCATACTTTCTATGGCAGCTAGAATTTCAGAGAAAATAATTTAGAGGAGTTTACGAATAGGTCACAAGAAGTCAGTGTATAGGCCGGATATGCATTCAGTTCACTTCTATCGATGCTTATGAAGTTGGTTGCATAGCAGCACATCCTTTGGGTAGTGATCAATATCGAAAGCTTTTTCCTTTTTACAGTTGAAATTAGTGGAGTTCCAATCCTGCTCCTGCATAGCATAGCTATTGAATTCCTTACTGAGATAAGAGATAGGATTGAAAGCCTGTTAGCTAATCCCCATTTAACCTCTCCTCCTCCTCGCATCCGCTCCCTCGACCATATATTTCACTCGACTCATCCTCGGCGTCAGGTGTGTTATAACATCCGCCAACTTCATTTGGAGTTATTTGACGCGAAAATAATTGCTCTCACCAGCATTAGATTAATATATCGTGGGATTCGCCTTATTAATTTAGATAGAAACCATAAGAATGCGTAGAACTTTAGCTACACGATACAAATTTTCTTGCATTTCCATGATGAATTGCTGACTTTGTAAACATTATTTTCTACAAAAATTATACACAATGTTTACTTTTATCTGCTGAATACTAAACTTTTTCGCGGCAACGTATTATGCGCAATGCAACTAGAACGTTGCTGAGGTATTTGCAAAACTCAGGTCCGCAGGTGTCTGCGGTGGGGAACGGATACACGATTACCCTTTCCGGGGCTCTAGCACGTTCACTACTACACTATGCGGCTCCCTTGTTTCACCTGTCAAAATAAAAAATAAACATTGTGATTTCAACTACAGCCTCAGCTTAACTGGGTCCAGTGCCGATGTGTGCTCCGCAGATCAACCGTGTTGACGGGTGATTGCTGATGGGAAGTGATCGATAGAACTAGCTGAGAGACATGCGAAATGCAGGACCCGCATGGAGTGGTGGTGAACGCGTAACCCCCCAGAAAGGCTAACAGCGCGTTCGTTCCCTACCGCAGACATCTGCGGTCAGGAGTTTTGCAAATATCTCAGCATCGTTCAGACTATATATAATCTTAATCTTCTTGTTCTTGTTGCAGCACCAATTCGGTGGAAACCTTTTAGGTTTCCTTGCAAAATTTGACTCATATTTACAAAGTATTGTGAAAGATAGGCATTTGAATTCAAAATTGGGAAAATGTGTGAAGGTTTTGGTCCAATTAATACAAAATTACGTTCGTTTGCAATATGAAACAATGTCCTTTCTCTGACGATTTGAAAGCTTTTTCTGGCTTAAAGTAAACAAACTTTTGTTTGAAGTTTCCCGCTTGAACATTTTGGTAAATGCTCGTTCTTTGTCAGCCCCTTTTGATTCCCATAGGATTAAATAACAAGCGAAAGGAAAATGTTATACGGATGAGTGGCAAGATAAACTTCTACTTTTAGGAAAAATTCCGCTCGTCGGTGTTCATTAGTTTTTTCCCCAAAATTTCTTCTGCAGTTTAGTCGAGTTTAACACGTGATCCGTATTCTTTCTTTGATGAGCTTACACGAGGTTGATAATAATATTTATTATCGGCTAACGTTTCGACGCCTTCGTCTTCATCAGAGCCGATGATCCGAGTCGATGGTCCACGCTTTTCTTTCGTCTCGATGTGGCGGCTTCGCCTTCGTGTCGAGTCATGTCTTCTTCAGCGGTCCATCTCCTCGAATGAGGCACACTCATTCAGTGATGCCCTTTTATACACGATGCTGATGGTGAATATAATGATAATGCGTATTGTTTCTTTGATGAGCTTACACGAGGTTGATAATAATATTTATTATCGGCTAACGTTTCGACGTCTTCGTCTTCATCAGAGCCGATGATCCGAGTCGATGGTCGCATCGAAGCGAACGCAAGGAAGGCGAAGCCGCCGCATCGAGACGAATAAGAAGCGTGGACCATCGACTCGGATCATCGGCTCTGATGAAGACGAAGACGTCGAAACGTTAGCCGATAATAAATATTATTATCAACCTCGTGTAAGCTCATCAAAGAAAGAATACGTATTGATTAAGCACACCGAGGTTCAAGGAAAGTCGGTTTCGAAGCTTTAACACGTGAGTTTGTAGTGTCTAATTTTCGATAACTGCTTTATTGAAGAAGCTGAAGACTTTATCTTGTTGAAGAGACTTTGATCTATCGATCCAAAGGTAAAAGGATTAATATTGAATTGGTAAAAGTTTATACCAGAATAATTGAAGGCGAAATTTCAGTTTTTGAATTTTTAACTCTGTCGCATAGCAAGAAACACCTTGCTTACTCGATACTTGATACTTGAACGGCCCGTTCTCACTGGTTGTGCGAGTCACAGCATAACCATAATTTTTCGGGGTTTTGCTGGTTAAGCAACTGTGGTTCTCTGGAATCCCGAGGTCAGCCTGGCCAAAGTCTGCCCCAGGTATTGACCACCACAGGCAGCCGCAGCCCTTGTGGATCAGAGGGAGATTTGCCACCATGTGACTTTGATACCATGACACTGGTGGATCCTGGTGTTGGTTTACTCTTAGCTAGGCTTCCTGATGGAAACGGCGGACTCGTTCTCAGCTTGGGGACCCTGCCGGGGAGACGAATCCTCCCTCTATACATCGCAGTCCGACACCCAGGAACACCTCCCGGCCACGATGAGCCGGTAAACCGTTGGGAGGGGAAGCAACTTATTAAACATAATTTCTTTTGTCCTGCCTAATCAATTCCTCTGAAAAAATACCTAGAAAAATACGTTTAACGAGCTCCGAAAATTCAAAATTTTGTCAATGCGGAGTGAAAAATCTGGCAGTTCGTTGGCCAAATATCATAGAATTTGCTTTTACTTGAATTATTGGAATTCACTCTAAGCTGAAATAAATTTGTTTGAATTTTAAAGGTGCCGACGAGATTATTTGTGAACAAATGCGAGTCATATACGACTCGCGTGCGTATATTAGCTTCGATGAGACATATGAAAAATTTAAAATATTGTAAAGTTTTATAGATTTTCAAAAGTCCGACTTTTATACTAAAAATAGTCATTAAAAGTTATAGTCGTTTTCATTATGATTGCATCTGCAGCAAGAGTTGGGATCATTTGGTCTGGCAAAGCCGTTGATTGTCTTTCTGACTGCCTGTTGACAGGGTGAAGTTTTTCGTGAAGAATCTTCGTACAGATATTTTAGAAACAGTAATCTTCTGATGAGAAGTATAGTAAGCAAAGCAAGTAAAGCTTAATCATGCAATTTTAGTTGTTTAGCTTTTCGATAGCCACCAACGAGAAATGGTTTATGAGCTGTAACAAGCAGCACAGCTAGCTTGTTTCCGCGGAGTGATATAGAGCGTTTTTTTTTAAAAAGAACCCGCTTTGATTTGCTTTAGTTTTGTTGCAGTGCATTTCTGACAGCTTCACTCATGTTTGAAAAGATGTAGCGTATAATACTGGCAGTCGACCGCCATTCTATCCATAGAACTTAGGGCGCAAATTTGTCCCAGTCATACGTTTTCGGTTTCCGTCACCATTCACTCAAATGGGTGTCCTCAGTTGCTATACGGTATCCGTTTTTCATCGCAAGTGATAACTCGATTCAAAAACGAGACTCTAGTATTGTCAAATCTGTAACTATGGGATTTCTAAGACCAATAGTTTCCAGGTGTTCGTGGAATGTTGTGGAATACACTGAGTGAAATTTCTGACTTACCACACCAGCTTTCATTTCCATTCCAGCTAGAGAACAGTTCGTCTTAAATCTGGTTCTGCCAATGTGTTAAATTTTTCTCCATCGTCGACAATCTTGTGACTTCTAAGGGTTTTATTTGAGATTCCTTCTTTAGATAAAAGCTTATAAACCAGTAGTACCGAATGATTCACTCGATAACAAAACTGTTCCTAAATACGGCATCAACGATCTTAACAGCTATTGCAGCAGCACTTTTGCATCCCACGAAAGAGTTGTCACATTGAATGATAGTAAAAAAACTTAAAATAACTGCATATGAAGCCAGTAAATTAAATAAATATGGGATAGAGAATTTTTTAAAACGCTTTGAATTAAGTGAGTTGACCTACTATATCGTGGTCGCGTGTGGCGCAATGGTTGGAGGCGCCACTGCGACGCGAACGTGGAATGCGCCCATGGCCCACCAAGGCTTCCATCCGGCAAATTGGTACCAGACTTGTCTGGGAGGATAGCAGCACTGGCTCGACACATCGGCATGCCACCGCGAGTCATTGTAAAGGCCAGATATGCATTCAATTACCTCCAACGATACTTACTGAAGTCGTCGAGTGCATGGCGCATCCCTCAGGGATTGATCAACGCCGAGAGCTTTATCCTTTATCCTTTATGTCATGATCAATCAATGCCTGGACTGAATCGCTGCAGTCGTAGAAGATCCATACTCGCAGGGCAGCAGCTCTTCCTCTGATCGACAACTATAGTCAGCGTGTTGTGGTCAAGATATGGGCACTCTTCAGCACAGCTTACTCGATATTCCAGGGTGAATCACTTCGATCAGTATTTGCAACTTTCATGAAGAGAAGTAAAAAAGCTTCAATTAACAGCTCAGTTCACAAGGGAAATCCTAAGACCTTTTTGGATGAAGGATCTGAAGAAACAAATCGAAAACAGGAAGCACTGAGATCCACACATTACGCTATTTGGCCTCTTGTAATGTAAAAAGAAGTAGGTTCTCAGCGAATTATATTGTTCTCAATCGTATGATCAGTTAATCGAAGGAATCGTTGTCCTAGTGGAGAAATCCGGGTCAAAAGTTTCCATGCTCGATGTTGTTGAGGAATGAACACAACAATGATCGAAATATGGGCCAACCTACACACCTATCCTTTTACTTCTTTGGATGAACCGTTGGATTAAGACGAAGCGAATGGAGGAAATAATGCCGCCATCACGTCACTTGAAGACACGCCGTCAAAGTCTCTAATTAAATATGTGCAGTAGCAGATTCTAGAAGGCATCTTTTGGGAAGTAAAACCACAAGTATGCTAAGACATGAGCGAAACCCGGAACCTTATGTAGGCTTCGAACCTGCGATTAATTTTGCAGGAGGATCGTGCGCTATACATCACGCCAACCAAAACCTTCACTTTGTCATTCTTTCAATCGTACTTTGCCATGAAAAAGGCTAGTAAGTAAACAAAAGTTAAGATAACTCATGACAATTTAAGCTTAAGTGAGAACTACGTGCTTAACATGGAAACATAAAACCCTAATGTTCCAATAGTGTTGGATCGTTTCTGAATCAACCTTGAAAGCTTTTCGTACTGCGTTTCTGGAAAAATTTTCATGCCTTGAATCTGAGCTTATTCGTCGTTTCCTCTTTCAGCAATCGCGAGGTTATTGAACAACATACGTTTACTTCCATGCAATAACACACATGCAATACAGTCGTAGCTGACGTTTCGGCAGAATCGCCTTCTTCGGGGCGGTTTTTATTCACCTGTCCTCCACCAAGGAAGAACAGCCGCTCAGGGCAGTCGTCAGCTATGTGCGACTCTGAGCGGCTGTTCTTCCTTGGTGGAGGACAGGTGAATAAAAACCGCCCCGAAGAAGGCGATTCTGCCGAAACGTCAGCTACGACTGTATTGCATGTGTGTTATTGCATGGAAGTAAACGTATGTTGTTCAATAACCTCGCGATTGCTGAAAGAGAAAACGACGAATTCATAATCCAATGCCGAGGTTAGTAGAAAGTCGATCCTGGGTGCTATCTGGGCTTATTATTGGATTAGCTGGCTTAAGGTTTTCATAGTTCTTTTTCTGCTTTGGTTTTTTTCAGGTCTTTCGACACATTGGAATAAATCTCTAGGCCTGCGTTAAACTGAGAGTAGAAAACGCTGTCAAAGAGAGTAGACATTTCTAAATAGTAGATAACTGAAGCTACCAACGCTTTATCGCCTCATCGTGGTTGGGAGGTGTTCCTAGATGTCGGACTGCGATGTACAGCGGGGGGTTCGTCCCCCAGCCCGGGTCTTCCAAGCTGAGAACGAGTCCGGTGTTTCCATCAGGAAACCTAGCGAAGAGTTAACCAATTCCAGAATCCGCCACCATCCTGGTATCAAAGTCATATGCTGGCAAATTTTCCTGTGATCCACAAGGGCTGCGACAGTCTGTGGTGGTGAGAACATGGGGCAGACTTTGGCCAGGATGATTTCGGGATTCCAGGGAACACATTGACTAATACAACTAAACTCCGAAAAATGGAGAATATACTAAGGTCCGCACAACCGGTGAGGACTGGCCGTCCAAGTAAATAAAATAGTTGAAACGTTGTACTTTGATAGCTTCCAATGAAGATCAGTACATTCCAAATTTGCTCAAAAGCCTACCTGATATTTTTAATGTAAAGATCTAACAAGAACAAATGTGAGGTTTTTAACAAAATCAGTGCAATATTCTCAATGTTTCAATGGTGATTTTTCTGATAATTTCATGGAGATCTCGTATTGCTGTGACTTTCACGTTACTTTGTTGTTTCCGCTTTGTTATTGACCTTAGCTCTGCTGTTTCATATGTTCATTCTTTTTTTGATTCTACTGATTTAACTGTTACTGGCACTCGATTGTTCATCGTATCGAACGGGATGTAGGTGACACAGACGTAGCAGCACAGGACAAAAAAACAGAGTAAAGGCGAATTGTTTTTTTTTAGTATGAATCGCAGCGAGTGCCTCACCGTTCTCTTGTTCTGGAGCTCGGTACTCTTTCCAAAATACGAGTGGCAGGCCATAATTTCCTACACTTAAATGTTAAAGGGCGTGGTTTACAGTAGTAGAAAATCCATGCACTTTCGACCACATGAACATAGGCGTATAACGGACACCAAGTCGCTCAGTTCTGTGGTAGTTCACTTGTTTTGATGTTTCTCTTCGCTTTCGTTGTTTTTTCGTTAGCAAAGATGTGTGCTTGTCAATGTTTTTAATTAGTCAGTTGCAGTAAACTTAATTGTTAACATCTCTTCAAATATCTATTAATTCAATCTGTACGTCATCACCTGAAGTACAATAAATCTCGTCGTGAAACCATTTTTCGGCTATTTGTAATTGCAATTTGTTTCACTCCTATCATTTCTAACTTTAACTAATTTCTAATGATCGTTTGATTCGTCTGATAGCCCACGAAATTCCGTACATCGCTGTTGCACGCCAGAAATGAGTAATCCCTTGTAGGAAGAACACGAACACTATCACATTTTTCAAGTGAAGCCGATTACTTCTTACTGGTCTTGGACTTATGATACCCAGGAATAACCTATTGGAGTGTTGTCTAGATTGTTGGTGGCGGTCACACACTGCTTATAGTGCCCTTCCCAATCAGAAGATTCCAAACTTTTTGTTATATCGACGTGCAGAGAAAATCCGCGCACATGGAAAAACTAATATGTACATTTGCGTGGTCGCATGAATATTTCTATTTGCATCGAAATATGAAATTCAGTCAAATGCAGCACATGGAAAGAATAGAGGTAAAAATGACAACGACGTTTCCGATGTTAACCAATTACATTAACATTAGGGTATAAGGGTTCTTAGGTGGTGACTCTGTATTTATCCTTTATATTGAATTAGGAAAGGAATTTAGTGCTCCAGTTTACACAATTCGAACTTCGGAGAACTTACATTGAAATGTGAACGAAATCCACGAAGTCCCCGAAATGCTAACAAAACCAGGAGCCTTAGTCGAGCTTCGAACCTGCGATTACTCTCATCAGGGTCTCATATTCTATCCACCAACCCAGCCGAGACCATTGCCTTGCCTTTCGCTTGGTATTTTTACTCTGTCGATGCTCTCATCAATCACCCGTGAACGGCATTATCTGCGGAGCACTACTCGCTGTTTAACTGAAGTTGCAATGGAAATCATAATATCGCAACAGAGTTAGCATAAACAGGTAGTACATTAAAATGTTTTTTTCGGCTGAAAATAGCCCTTTTTATATTCTTCGTCGAATTTGGCCTTTTATAGGGATTGAATTGAAAGCTCATATCACCACAGTAGTGAGCTGGAGGTGATAAGGAGATCCTTTAATAATTAAATAGTGACCACCCACATATCGTCGTGGTAGACGAGTCAAATCAGTCTTATTGTTAACGTGTGTATGTAGTTGTCGACTCAATTTCCTTGAGCGATCTCATTTGAAAACTCTATTCCTAAAGGAATTATCACCTTATCATTCCGGTATAATTCTTCAACCCGGCTTGAAGTTGACCTGATATTTCGTCATGTCCATGTGAAAACTTTTATGATAATGACTGAGCTAAACCACTAGAATGACAAACAACGGCTGCAGCACTTTTGTCGAACAACGCAGCTTTACTGTTGTTTTTCCTGGATTTCCTCTTCCATTTAGTTGTAGCTAGAAACTTGAATCATTCTTGAAGTCATGCGCTATCCTTCACATGAAGTTACCATTTTTCATTAACAGCTCTTCGACAGATCCAATTTCCTTTAAGAGCCTACTTCTTACTTCAACTTACTTCTTGAGTTGATAAACGGAAATTGAGAGAGATGAAAGTTGAACTGAGCGCGCGCATAGCATGGAAATTAATGGCGCTTCGAAATTACTCAGCGTGAGAAAAAATTACTAAAAAAAGCGTTTTCTAGTATCAGCTGGTCATCACGTTATTTGGATATTTTAATTTCACGCCGCCAGCGATCGATGCAGGACCAGTTGCCCCGCCTCCGTGTGCTGTTGTTCTCCCGCTTCGGGTGTCCCGCCCATTCAAATATTCCCACGCGATGTTAATCGTCGGCTGAGCTCTCGTGTGCCAATCTGTTCGCCGTAGTACTTCATCGTCATGCACGTTCGTTACTTACAGCATCAACATCAAGGCACTGTACAGTTGTTACTAATGCCGTTAAGCACGGCCGCGAGTTCCATCAGAAGTACGAAATGGTGAGTAAAAAGGGTAAGCATGTATAGGAGAGTTATTCTTTACGAAGGCACTCACTGCTATTTCATAGCGCGAACATTATTTGAATAGATCTGGAATCAGGTGTATTTGACCCTATACTGATCTACAGAACACTACAGTTACCCATAATCCACCACTAGCTTGCCAAATTTGTAGGGCTGTTTGGTGAAAGGCATTAGATCATATATGGTCAAGAACTTCCACTGCTACGTCCACTGAAAAGGATTTTTTGCGCTTTCGTTAATTTTCTGCTGTTATTACCTACATTTTCGTTCGTTCTTCAGTTGCGATTAGGTCCGCTTACTCTGACGCCTTTAAGAGGCAACTAACCCCAAAAGGCTTCTATCCAGTTCGGAGGAAGTTTAATGGGATATTATGAGCGCGTTATTCATAGTAGTTTAGCTCTGTGCACAATATTCGAAAAGCAGCGATAGCTAATAGAAATACGTCTGGATGCTTTCGCGTAGCGTAGAAAACTCACGGACACTCGATTCTCGGGACCAATATTTCCCACTACGTTGAAGGGAAACTTTCAACACGTTGTAGTAAAAGATTAGAAGTATAACGGAGCATTAGTGGTTTTATTTAGTTGCAAAGAGTCTTTGTTCATAGCCGGGGGCAACAGCGTGCAGCGTGGCCAATTTGAGAGGCGGCTGATGAGATTGACAAAGAGTTGAATTCAGGGATGAGGAAGAATGTTCTCTCTCTCTCTCTCTCTCTTTAGGGTTGATGACAATGACGAGTCCGATTGCGAAGCAGTGCCTTTACCGATACAGACATTTCTATGGCGTCAAACAAAGTAAGTTGTGTGGGGTTCAATGACTACTAGATATTATAAGCTTTGATTACTACTAGTACTAGACGGATAGTACTTTTCGCCAATGTTTTTCTAGCAAGCTTGCACTAAGGTAGCAGCTTCTATTTTTGGTTTTATTTAACCTTGATTTACCATGTATAATGTTGAGAAGGGAATTTGGATATCCAGATGTATTACAACACACTATTCTATTTGTATAACTCGCACTAGATTTCTTAATACACATCCATTCTTTATGCATTATATTCAGCTTTTTAATCGTTTTCACGCCTACCATTTCGAAAATCACTTTCTTAGCTTACATACTTGTAAGAAAAGTCGTAGTTCAGCTATGTTATCGTCTCATCATTTTGTTTTTATCCCTAGTTTTCCGAAAAAGTGACTCCTGTCAAGGAATTATAGCAAAAATATGGGTAATTAAAGGTTATAACATAGTCGTTCAACTTATGAAAGACCAAGTCGTCTTTCTTCATCGAGAAAGTTTCATACACTTTTTTACTTTCATCTTACTTTTTTAACGCTTTCATAGTATGAAAGAAAATCACTCTTTCGCATTTTTCAGTCCGTTTCTGGGAGCGAAGATCGGAAAACTTCATGAAGCGTCGTGTGTGGTAAGTGCTTTTCATTCATTTTCACTCATTCAATATCGCTACTCATCTCACGCAATGATCAGAATGTCATCCACTTCATCTTTCTTAATGGCACCTTTCAAAGCTAATCTGTCTTTGATTTTTGCTCAACAACTATTTATTCGACGTTTTTCTATTTGTTGTTAAAAGCCACTTCCACTAAAACCAAACGTTCGAAGAAATTTTGCGAACATTTTGCAAGGGTTTTCTACCATCGAAGTCTATCAAGAAAGCTTTTTTCTGATATTATAGATTCTATTTTCAATGGAGTTTTTAACGAAGGAAGGAAGGTTTCATAGCTTACAAAAACAGTAGTTGAAATGGCGATGAACACACAGGAAGGGATATTTGATAGCTTGAAGAACTCGCGTTAACAATAGTTTTTAATTTTTTTCTTTTTTAATTCAGC